>JAHHUM010001854.1:191308-243676 GCA_036173005.1 Crenichthys baileyi | reverse complement strand
CTTTTTTCCCCTATTTGTTCTTTTTTAAAAATCCTAAAAGTTGCGAAACAACTGAGTGTTGTCAACCAGCTTGACCACTGTTACTAACTCCTCAGAAACCAAACTAGTTACTGTTGGGTCTCCAGCCATGGATTACAATATTTAAAGGCCAGTTTGATCTTTTGTGGAATTTTTTTAATAAATCACAGTAACCTACTTCCAAGCCAAGCAATATTTTGAAGAATTTAAAAAATAAAAATGTTTAGAGCGATTACACACTTTTTGTTTGCCACATATTTCCATGTGTGTTCATTCAGTTTTGTTGCCTTTGATGAGAATCTACAATGTAAATAGTGGTGAAAAAAGAGATTCATTAGATAAGAAAGTGTATCTAAAACTTTTGACTAATTTGGTGATATACTTTGTACATTAGGAAGACCACCTTTTGCCCAAGTGTAAGCTTTGCTCTTGACATGTTGGGTCAGTATTGCTATTAATTCTCCTTCCTTGTGATGGCATCTATTTTCTGAAGTCAAGGATATAGCAAAACACCCCCACAACATAATACACCCTAATCTGTAAGGGAATCTGCCTGTGGGACTTTGGGATGTGGGAGGAGTCCACAGCAGCACCCACTGCTCACTGAGAAGAGTAAGAATGGAACAAGCTTTCATGAGTCCGGAATACTCTCCAATAACACCAAAAAATTTGCTAGGCTTGTCTCTGTACAACAGGGTAGCTTAAACACTGTTTCTTGTGTTTTTCAGAATAAGAGTTTCAAGCAAAAACTATGGGCTTTTCAAACTTTTTTTTCCAAACTTATGGCACTTATCTTCATAGTGGGCTCATAATACTAGTTTACACTTACCTTTCCACATGAAGACAGATTTTGATGAGAAAATTTGTTTCGTTTTAGGACCAATCTGGTCAACCTCATTAATCCACCCTGTAGATTGTAAATAACAGCAGATTTGTTTTATCAAATTTTGTTTTTATTCTTAGAAAGGCTTGACTGGTACTGATTGTACTGTGTTAATGCCAGTTGTATTTAGTGATATAAGAGGAAGTCTCATAGTGTGCTGTGCCAAATTAGGCATGCAGTAAACACGCACACACATAAACACTTATCAATTCAGACAAGAGATATTTCACAACAAAATTTTATGGCTGTCAAATTTTTTGCACATTATATGCAAATATGCTAATATGCTGAAGGGAGAGGGATGAAAATCATCTTGAAATACAACACTCTGCAGGAAAATAAGTGTGAACTGTGACAGCTTGCTCCTAGAGTCCCTGTTTCCATGTTACTCCCATCATTCAAATTGGTTTTAGCCTTGCTGTTCTCTGCTGCTTTTTATAGAGTCCATATATTGTTGGCTGTGGATTCGTTTTACTTTTCCAGCCCTCAAGATTTGTAGTTTTTATTCACTGCATTGCGTTTGATTTAAGGTTCAATTAACAAAAAAGCACCATGGCTTCCTGTTTATAACTCAGAGATGTGTTCACTTAACAAGTCATAGTGTTTTTGCTGTGTATTCATAGCAGTGCTCCTCAGTATTACAGTGCACAGCATTCACCAAACTAAGACCAAATTAGAAACCATATGTCATAATTGGAAGTTTCATACTTCATAATTTTACTGTAAGAAATAAATTCCAAACCCTGAAGTAAATGACACGGGCTATTAATATTTCTCTGCTTGCAGTTATGAAAAAAATACTGATAATTACAAGATCCCTATCATGCAGTTACGATGATTAGATGGGCAACTGATTTTGCAATTAGTGTTTCTTTTGTGCTGATCTCACAATTATGATGTTTGATAAGGGGTTGATTTTAGTAGCAAAGACTAAGCAATGGCTATCTTTTTTTTAATTCCAACAGTAATTAATGACACACACGAATATGGCAAACATTTATCCTAATAAACACAGCGGCATGCTCCACTGAATAATTATTTTTAATAACTTCTTAAAGGATCCTGGATGTTTCTGCATTGTTCTAGACATAGTTCTGATAATATATGTGTTCATGAATATCAGTGGAAAAAATAAAGTCACTCTTATTTTGTGTCCTTTGTTGCCGTGTATTTTGGTGTATAAAACATGTGTTTCATGAATTTAAATCAGAGGAAAAGTATGTACGCCACTTTTGGAGTGCCCCTGATTTGCCTAGGGTCATGTCACAGCATCTCAAATATGGCTGAGATGCTGTAACTGTCATATGTGCTGTTTGTTGTGGCGGACCAAAGTGCTGAGACAGGCAAGGAGTTGGCATGGCGAGGCAGAACGATGATTTATTTAAATCAACACAAAGGCAAAACTCACAGGTAGCCAGGCAGGATGAAACAGAGAATTCAGGAGTCCAGGTCTGACAGTGTACGAAAAACAAAGGGATCTTGACGCAAGGAAGTTGACACAACAAACCAGCAACGAACAATGCAACTAGACCAACTTATATACAGAGGGTCACAAAGGCAGGTAATCAAAAGAACTAGGAACAGATGTGACATGGAAACAGGGAGACTGAAGGGACAGGTGAAACTAATACAACGTCTAAAGCATTGGAGAAGGGACTAATAAACAATACAGTGAACAGACCAAAGCAAAACTATAGACAAAGATAAATAACCAAGCGAAGCATAGAATCAGGAATAACCATGAACAAAAGGAAACTGGAGGGAACAGAAGAAACACAACAACCTAAGATCAAAGAAACTGGCAATCTAAGAATTAACAGAAGAAACCATAAAGAAACCCTAACTACAAATGTAAACAAACCTAAACCAACACTGACTGAACTAAGCAGGGACAGTGAGAACTAGAAACCATTCTAAGTAATAAATAAGAAAACAAAACCAAAGGAACTAAGGGGCGAAAGGAGAAAGAACTACAAAACACTAGGAAGCAGGAGAGAGAACAGAACTATCAGAAAACAGAAATAAATGAATAACATGACTACAAAACCCAAAATAGAAACATGAAGCTGAAAGTAAGCAAAACACAAAACCACAACCAAAGTCCAAAAATGTCAAACCCCGACAGTGACATGACCCTAAACAGGGTGTTCATGCTTGTAAAGCCTCTGATGTGGCTGAATTTAAAAAGTGTGCAAAGCAGAGTGGGCAAACACTCCTCCACAGTGATTTAAAAAGACTCAGTGCCAGTTATAGCAAACTATTGATGGCAGTTGTTACTACCAAGGGTGGTTATTAAAGGGGACATATCATGCGTTTAAATCCTTCCTTTTTACATTTAAATCATTAACATTTACGTCTGTTCTGAGGTGCGTCTAAGAGCAACTCGTTTTGGTTCGGTGCTAAATGCTTTTGAGGCACTTCACACCCCACCCCCCCTCTGGGTCAAAGAGCGTTCCCCTCCACCCCATTTGGACGTTTTTGTTGTTCGATAGCAGAGATACAATTATCTTGAGGTGCAGAAACCAGACAATAACAATGCAAAACTGTTTATGTCATAATACTATTCAAAACTGCACAGTGGCGCAGTTGGTAGCACTGTTGCCTTGCAGCAAGAAGGTCCTGGGTTCAATTCCTTGCCAGGGGTCTTTCTGCAAAGGAGTTTGCATGTTCTCCCCGTGCAAGCGTGGGTTCTCACCGGGTACTCCGGCTTCCTCCCACAGTCCAAAGACATGACTGTTAGGTTAATTGGTCTCTCTAAATTGCTGTTAGGTGTGTGAATGAGTGTGTGTGTTGCCCTGCGATGGACTGGCGACCTGTCTAGGGTGCACCCTGCCTCCTGCCCATAGACTGCTGGAGATAGGCACCAGCTTCCCCGCGACCCACTATGGAAGAAGTGGTATAGAAAATAAATGACTGATTGACTATTCAAAACAAGCAGTACAGTTATATCTTCAAGGATCTAAAAGCAGCACATAGCACTAACATTAGCAGAAGGAACAATTCTACTGCTATCAAAACAATGGTCAGGACGTCATATCAACACATAATAAATGTCTAAAACTAAACTTTGTTATCATTTTACCGTTATTTGCAGATTACCGCTTTGCTGTGTTCGTTGTTTACATAGATAGGAGAAACTGACCGCTTAATCAGATGAAGCTTTTTGGCAAATCCTTCTTGATACTGGTGGAGATTGCTGAAGGCACTCATCCTTAAAGTGCTTCGCTCAGACAAAGAGGAATTACCCCACTGATGTGGGTCCATTTCCACGATAAGTAAAATTTAACCAGGCTCTTTAAAGAGGTTCTGATGCTGGGGTACGGTGTAAAGAATTGTGTGGCTTAAAACACCCAACAACCCAACATTTAGACTTTTCCTCTTGCACCTTCGGCATACTTGGACAAAAAAATCACGAGAAATTAAAATGACTGATACATCAAACTGATCAGCCGGAAGTCCATGACCTTGTTCAGCTGTTCTGCAGCAAATACTGTGACGTAACAGTTCAAAAAACATAATGGAGAATAGAGAAAACTGCACCATTGGAAAAATATGAACCAAACAGAATATAACGGAATCTACACAGCACCTGGAGAAACTAAATTCAAATTTTCTGCACTCCTACTGACTCCAAATACACAACAAAGTGTTTTTAAGGGCTATTAACGTGGATTTCTCATGACATGTCGCCTTTAAGTTTAGAGGACAATACCTATTGAACATAGTGCGAAATTAGTCGAATAGCTTTTTCTCTTTATTATTTGAAAAACAAATTTGGTCTTTACTTATGTTTACTTATGTTTGTCACTGTCATAATTGTTTGACTCAAAACATTTAAGTAAGACAAAGAGCAAAACAAAAGAAATCTGTAAGGGGCATATATATTTTACTACCAGCAGTACCTTAGCCTGTTAGACTGCATTCTGGTACATGATTATTCACTCGGACAACCCTCCTAGTCTTTAGAACCTCAAATATCAACATGTCAAGCGATTGTGTATTGACCAGTTTAGAGCCAATTCACAGTTCGCCATCCACTCATCCATGAAGCCTGTCTGACATCTGTACAACTTTGTTGGGGTCTATCAGACCCCTCCACAAATCTCCACAAGTAACCTAGCATACATAGTGCAGTCACAAAAATCTAACAGACTAAGTGTAGTGATGAAACTCCAGCTCAAAGCTGAAATCAAACGCTCAAAAGACTAAACCAAAAACAGAAAAAATAAACAGCGAAAACATTTTGGGCTTATTAGGAGAATGATGAGGCTCAACTGAATTAAAAATGGAATAAATCCAACGTGGAGGTCATTGGGACCTCAGGAGTGATGCTTGCCTAAAACTAAGGTAGTGCAAAAATATCAATCATGGGTTTGTATTTTTACGATAAACTTTATTTATTTGTTGCAATGACACATGTAGAGAATGTGGCTCGAGGGAAGAGTAGTCCTCTTGCAATCCAAACGTTGTGGGTTTGATTCCTGCCTCCTCCTGCCACATGTCGATGTTCCCCTGAGCAAGTAACTTAACCTCAAATTGCCTACTGATCTACGTATCAGTGTATGAATGTGTACGTTTGCAAGTGCAATTTGGTGAATGTGGCTTTAGTTTAAAGTGCTTTGAGTGGGTAGTATGATTGGAGAGACCTACAGAAGGGCAGTCCATTTACATTCTCTCTTCACATGAACTAAATAAATTGGTTGTAATGCCTTTGGTTTCTAGATTTAAATGTTTCTGTTTGAGATGACTGGACCGAACAGGGAAAGGGATCTTACACGCCACTACTGTCAGAAACAAGATCTCTGTATCTGAGGGTAATAAAGTTAGTCACATGCAATGAGGTGACATCCAGTAGCCCACACTGAACAAAATGTATTCATAACTTTGGGTCAGAAACTGCAAAAACTGGTATGTGCCACCAAGAACCAATGTTAAAATGTAATGAACATGCAAATGTTATCTGTTTTCTATGGAATGTTTTACTCTTAGCATGATGCATCTCTGAAGCATGTTCTAAGTTTCGGTTCCTAAATGTTGAGACACTAGAAAGATTGTATAGTTATGCTTACCAATATCAACGAGACATAAAGAGGGAAGCAGGATATAATTTCTCCTTGCTTTGCTTTAGTGGTATCACAGCACAGCACTCATGCCTCCTCCAGGGTTCTGGCTCATTTTTAGATGTCTGTCACATGTTTTGCAAGAGGCCGAAAGCTGTGATTAAATTTGCTCATTAACGCTCGCCCTGTGACTGAGCACCACAACATTACTTTGCACAGGTCAAGGAGCCTTAGAGCAATATTCAAAAGAGAATAATATCTGCCGTGGACTCATTAAGAGGAAGGACGGACATTGCACTTGGCCGCTTTTAGGAATGTAACTTGAGGGATCAAAAGCATATTAGAAGAACATTCTGGCAGCGCCTACCTTTTAAGAAAATGGCAGGATTTTCAATGTCGACAGTGGAAAGGCTCAATAAGGATGACCCTGAAGGGCTGTTGCTCTCACTAGCTAGCTGTTTTACATGACTTATATGGGTTTTAGAACACACACACACTCTGTGTGTGTTCTAAAACCCATCAGGAACTACACTTGCGGCAAAACTGCAATTTTGTAGCAAGAACAGAGGGTCCAATAGCGGGTAAAACTTCTTTAAGAAATGATTCAGGGATAGGGTCAGCAGGGAAACCTCGGGGTTTCATATGGCTAACAACGTCTTACGTACCCAGAGAGGCCTCTATGCTGGCTGACTGAGGCACCTTTAAAAACAGTGTTAATTTTGGTAAAAGAACACTGGGATTGTGACAACCTGATGCAATGATTTGGGAGAAACGTAGAACTCAGTGATTGACATAATGGAAAATCCAGAGTACCCCCTTTACAACACATTAGTTTAGCCACAACATCCTCAGTCAGAGGCTTGTTCAGATCTGCTGCAACACAGGCTGCTTTATGAGATCCCTTCTTAAACTGCTATAACAATATACAATGAATGTTTTAGAAACTTAAATTACATAATGTGTATTGAAAGTCTTGGTGCTTGGTAGTTGTAAAGTGACTGGTTGCTTAAACAGTGCTTTGCTATAATCAACATAGCTGCTGTAACACTGGTTCTGAAATGCTGGTTTCTATGATGTAAGTGGGCTTTAATTGGGACATAACTGCCTTTAAGTAGTGTGTTATGACCACCCAGGGAAGCTGTAAAGAGGAGTTCATGTTATTAGGCTTGTTGTGAAACTGTCTTCTGAAAAGCCCTAAACCACTGATGGATTTTCTTGTTTTTATATTCTTACCTGACACTAATCTGCTGATTTGAGATTCTTCTAGTTTGGTCTTTGTGGAATATTGTATTTTTGTCCATTTGTTTCTTCTGAGCTGTTCCTACTTTTGCCATATTGCAAAAGAAAACATGTATTTTAGGACTGGGTTAAACTTCAATAAAGCAACCTCATTTCATTACCTTTCTTCCATTGGTTAATTTTTATGGTTTTGACTCTAAACACCACAGCAATGCAGCAATGTGACCAATTGTTCAGCTTAAGTGGAAAACCCCCAAACAACACCTAATGTGATTTGTATGGTTTGACTTTTCAGCTTGGAGTGTAGTAATATACACTACCGGTCAAAAATATTAGACACACCTTTTCATGTACTGGTTTTCTTTATTTTCATGATTATTTACATTGTACATAGATTATCACTGAAGGCATCATAACTGTGAAGGAACACATGGAAATATGTAGCAAACAAAAAAAATGTAAAATAATTTTAAATATGTCGACACCAAAAAAAAAAGGTCACCCACTCTGATATTTCGTTGGACCGCCTTTAGCTTTGATTACGGCCACATTCGCTGTGGCATTGTTTTGATAAGCTTCTGCAATGTCACAAGATTTATTTCCACCCAGTGTTGCACTAATTTTTCACCAAGGTCTTGCATCGATGATGGTAGAGTCTGACCGCTGCTCAAAGCCTTCTCCAGCACATCCCAAAGATTCTCAATGGGGTTAAGGTCTGGACTATGTGGTGGCCAATCCATGTATGAGAATGATGTCTCATGCTCCCTGAACCACTCTTTTACAATTCGAGCCAGGTGAATTCTGGCATTGTCATCTTGGAATATGCCCGTGCCATCAGGGAAGAAAAAATCCATCGATGGAATACCCTGGTCATTCAGTTTATTCAGGTAGTCAGCTGACCTCATTCTTTGAACTGAACCCAGACATGACCAACTGCAGCAACCCCAGATCATACCACTGCCCCCACAGGCTTGTACAGTAGGCACTAGGCATGATGGGTACATCACTTCACCTGCCTCTCTTTCTTACCCTGATGTGCCCATCACTCTGGAACAGGGTCAATCTGGACTCATCAGACCATATGGCCTTCTTCCATTGCTCCAGAATCGTTATGCTCCCGAGCAATTTGAATACTTTTTTCCCGGTTACCTCATTGTTTTGTGGTTTTCTTAAGGCTACACAGCTGTTCAGTCCCAATCCCTTGAGTTTCCTTCACATTGTGCATATGGAAATGCTCTTACTTTCACTATTAAACATAGCCTGGAGTTCTACTGTAGTTTTTCTTCGATTTGATTTAAACAAACGTTTAAGTGATCGCCGATCACGATCATTTAGGATTTTTTTTCTGGCCACATTTCTTCCTCGAAGACAATGAAGACGCTCCCCACTATCCTTCTAGTTTTTAATAATGCTTTGGACAGTTCTTAACCCGTTTTTGGTAGTTTCTGCAATCTCCTTAGATGTTTTCTTTGCTTGATGGATGCCAATGATTTGACCCTTCTGAAACAGACTGGCATATTTTCCACGACCACGGGATGTGCCTTTCGACATGGTTGTTTAAGAAATGAGAAGCAACTCATTGCACCAGTTGGGGTTAAATACTGCTCCGCTGAACATAATCTCCCATGCGTAATTATCCAATGGGAGGTTTGTACTATTTGCTTATCCTGTGTTTATTAATTACAATATTATCTAATATTTAATATTATATTTTAATATTTTACAAATAATAATTTCTGTCTGTTAGGGGTGTCCTGTTAATATCAGCCCATAAGGCGATGGTATTAAGGACAAATGTTGAAAGGTGTGAGGCCAAGCTCTGAACATTATTTACAGCATAAACTCTGCACACACTGGATGAATTCACACAATTTTCTTAAATACAATAATTTATTAACAAATAATTCACTCAAAGTCAACATATTTCCAATCACAAACTCTTTACTATGCTAAAACAATCCACTAAACTCCGATGCAAATAACTGATAAGTAAGAACTAATGGGCTATGTCAATATAACAAGTTGATTAAGATGATTGAAACCTGACCAAAAGATGATGTACCACTTACCATCAATATTTATGTTTGTAAGAACCAAGATTTATCTGAAGAATCTGAGTGAAGTTAAGTTAACTTGGAACCAATTTAGACAATATTTAGCAAACTTTTAGACACCATTCACATGCAAGCCAGATAAAATATTTTTTTATCAAAATAATGTTTCAGAAGAATCCTGCTGATAAAACTAAACCCTCTGGGATGAATCTTTCTCCATGGTGTCCTTATTAGTGGCTGTATTTATTAAAATAACTATTATGAAGAAATATTCTTAAGGGAAGAAGTTTGGAAAAGAGCCAATCTTTCTGGAGAAATGGGGCGTAATGGTGTTTTTGACTTAGTTATTGATTTAGTAAAATAATGTTTATAGATTCATTATTCACTAACTGAAAACTAACAACCTTTCTGTAAATATTCGGTAGTCGCACCTGTTCTTAAGCTGTACATTAAGCTAACAAGGAGGCCGATAGCTTAGCTAGCACCAAGAACCAAGACCCATACCTTTAAAATATCAGGGTCAATAAACGGGTTAAAATGCATAAGCTCGGGGGAGCGCGTTATGAGCCCCCCTCTGTGTTTAAAATCACCCTTAAACTAAAGTTTTGTCTTAACTTTAAAAACACACAACACTGAACACAAAGCTGATCACGTGTGCAGCCTCACCTAGCACTAAGTAGTAAAAAAACCAGTTTCACACAACAAGAACCAAACTTCTTAAAAATGCAAACGTTCATATCTTTCATCTAATCTTTCTATTACTAACTGCCGACCTAACCTCTGACCATGCTGAGGAAGATGTCTGGGGCGGCGAAGGTTTGAAGAAACGTCCACGTCACAAAGCGGTTAGCCTTCTTACCTAACGAAGCTGTGGCTGGGCCTGTTTGCGGCCGGTCAAACGCATGTTACCTGAGTGATAGCGGCTACTCTTCGTCCTTCTCTCAGGCAATGAAAACCGCTTCACCGGGTTTGTAGAGACAGCGTCTCTGCTCGGGACTTTTCTTGGCCCGTTTGCTTCAGCAGCCTCAGAGAGAAGGTCAAGCCAGGCGTGTACCTTAATTCCCGTTTTCTGAATGAATACTGGGTACACAACAGATTTTCACTATACTATCTTGCATATGATCGGTGACATATGAACTCTTGATCCAGTTTGAAGAGATTATGTCTTTTTGCCAGCAAAACGACTTAGCGCGCTTGTCCCCCCATCCGGTCTTCTGAAGCCGTGATGGGAAAGCGGTCGGCTTTGGGAGAGGGGTGCTCTTATTCATACAGTGGCATCATGGGGTCTGCATGCTACCCCCTTTTCCTCGTTGCTGAAGTCAGTTAAATTGCCTTATTTTTTGAAAATTCCAGAAGAGTCCGTACCGGAGTTTTAATGTTGAAATCCATGGCTGGGTCCCAACACTTAGTTAAATCCAGATGGTGACTTTTTTTTCGGCCAGGCAGTGTATTTATATATTCACGTGTATATATTAGCAATTGTTTATATTAGATCAATTTCTTCAGTTACTGGGCTAAATACATTATTTAAGGTATTCTAAATCGAACAATTAAGCATTAAATGCACCAAACTAAGCAGCAAATATAGCGTCACTGCACTCAGTGTACTCACCCATTGTGGAACAAAACACATGAAAATATCTGGGTGCATAAAACGAAAAATTAAGCAGTTTAACTGAGTTGTTTTTTACTTGCTATTGCATTTATCACAGGCTTTTACTGCTCAATCTGTGTATGGTTTTTGGAGCTCCTCTGGGCTTCGCAGTGGACCGCTGGGACAGATACAGTATAAATCCAGGGTTACCGTAAATACGGCAATGAGTGAAACAACCGGCGGCGAAGCTGAGCAGCATGGAGCAGTATTAGAATCTTTAGAGAAACATTTATTTAAATATATTGAATGCACATGTAATTTATCTTATTTTGCTAATAATTTCAGATTATTATAATTAATAAAATAATTAACAATAACTGCCGATATCTAAATGTACTTTTGGCCAAGGAAGTGTTCTTACCTGCTTGATCCGTTTAGCAACAGCAACAACAACCTTTTTCTTGGCAATCTTTTCCAATCAGCCACAGCGTGGCTAAAGACTGCTTCAACATTCTCCTTCATCTGGAAGATTTTCTGACCTCTGACATCATTTCTCTTGTGAATTCAGAGGTGTCTTGTTCAAAGCAGTTTGCCAAAAAGTCATCCGATCACAATTGGCTGTGCTTGGTGGGTACAGCCCATCTGTCCCTCATCAGTTTTCCAGCTCTGATCCAAGCAGCTCTGATCCTCTTCGCTTCAGGAAAGTAGTGCAGACTAACAGCTGCCACCACCAGCAATGCACTATTTCACCATATTGACCCTGTTTTTCACACAACTTGGCTTCTACCTGAACAGTCTATCATTGATGCTCACACAATGAGTGACCAGAGACTTCCCTTTTCACGTCATTTCCGGGCAACTTTGGACTCTCAAAATATAACTATGAAATATGCCTCATGCATGAGATCACCATACCCCTATTTTCCATGAAATTGAAAAGAGGCAGATAATCCAAATACTGTTGCAAAGGCTGAAGACAAGAATAAATATTAGAAGCATTAACAATATTCAGGTGAAAGCTATAAACAAGTGCAGATCTTATTTAGAAATTCTAGTCTGGTGATACATCACTGTTGTGGCCTTGCGGTGCTACAAATCATGAGCACAAATCATGTGTACCAGTTGTAGATGTACATAATTTATTGTGACAAGAAGCCATTAGATTTATTATGGTGGTGTCCTATTCCCACATGACATAAATATGAGGGGGCAGCCCCAGTTTCCCTTTCAGTGCCAAAACACATTTAACTAGACCTTATCTAAACACAATTATTTTCCCACCATGCTCTATTCATCTGAATCTTCTTTCTCACTTCTCCATTATTACTAAGATTAAAGCCATTCCCTGAAAGTGTTTGACCCACAGAGCGAGATGTGCAGTATGTCTATGCTCCAAAATGAATTTGCTATGTTAAGAGTTGCCTCATCTAAAATAATTAGAATGAATACTTTCTTTAAAGTTGAAAGTTCAGTACTGTTGTGAGCTACTTCAAACTAAATTTCCAGCCTCACTAAAAAAAAAACAGGTTTCTCATCAGAGCATCGTGATATTTCTACATCTATAAGAAGTTTGTCCAATCCTGCTCTGTTTTCTCAACGGGGGACATGAAGGAGAAATATCAAAATCTTCCCTAAATTGGGTTAAACCTCTGATGCATTTTTGCACTTAAAACATAAATGCCAGTTCATTAAATTTTCTATATTAAACTCTACATGATGCCAAATATCTTGTCTCAGACCTTTAAGCTGACATGGTGTTGAAGAAAACAAGCTAAAATAATGAGAGAAGTGGAGGTCACCAACATGAATTGTGCTATTATTGGACACATTGTACTGTAGTGCAGAAGAAGTGACACTTATTTTTGTTCCTCCAACGCACATTTAATTGAATACCCAAATTCTTATAGGATAAAATTAAAGTGACAATCAGTTTTATGGCAGCCAAGCTTTTACAGTTTGTAGTATTGTAGTAATCCGTCAATGTTGACACATGCACAACAGACCTAATCTTTTCTTTAATTGGATGCATTACTTTTCCTTGAGAAATCCTGGTGTAGTTGTGGTTAGCAAAGAGCATTTGCAATCACCACCTGCTATTTGAAACAGCATTTATAAATAAGGCAGGTGATATAACACATCAGTTTGCAAGAAAACAAAAAAAGATCATTTGATTCATGTAGTTAAACCGCTTCACAGCACTAGAATCTTTAAAAGAGCCTTGACATAGAATAGAGGGAAGTTCAAACATTTAGTGAAAGAGGTGTTCTTAGTAGCAATACGACTTGTCATCAAACTGACTCTGGCTGTGGAAAATGGAACTGTTATTTTACTGCATTTTCATTGAAGCAGTTAGAAACCAAGTAAATGGGTTCTAACTGTTTTTTAACTGGTTCTTGGCTGTGTTTTTAGAGACCTAGGTAAAAAACAGTTCTACTAATAGCCCTGGTAAAGAATGGGAAATTAATGGGAACTTAAGGTCATTCTTCTTTTCCATTTGCAATTGTGTAGAGTACCTATGAGGATGTTTTTTTTTTTTTTTATTAAACCAAACTATTTATTAAATCATTGCTATAATAGGGGCCTCCAGTTTTGTGTCCTAAAAGGACTGACTTTATTTATATTTGTCAGATAAGTGGTCAGGTGACCACGGAAATCGGCTTTAAAAGGAAGTGCCTCTTACCAGTTCGTCACTCAGACATCGTTCCTACGTGTCACGAGCTCTGATCCTTCCTCTGTGTCAGCGAGCCTCTTCTCCAGAACCCGTAAGTCCTACTCGATCTATTTCTCGGTCTTCCCTGTTAATATCCAGGACGATTTGTAACACGGTTCTCCTACCTGAGATCGCGTTTAGCTCTTAGGGTTTTACTATATCAAATTGCGTGCTTCCACCTACTTCCACCTACCTAACTTCTGCCGCGGTTGGGCTTCCCCAACTTGCTACACACCAAAGCGAATCTCAGCATCCGTGCGTCAGTCTTATCTGTGACAAAATTAATATTAGGTTACACACAAGTGGATTAGTTTTAGTAGTTAAGTTACTTCAGAAGTAAACTGGTTGCACTAGATGTTATTTGAGGGTCTGATGGCCTTTCACCATTCTTATAAGACTACACCATTACACATTATGCGACATGGATCTAATAAACACTGGTACGAAGTCAAGTTTAATGCGTGCATTTTGTATTATGACCGTTCACAACTAAATCACTTATGACATACGGCAATAAGCTATATCATCAGCCTGCATCGCATCAGCGTGCACCGTCCATCTGTGCCATCACAGACAACCACAACAAACACACAATGAAGAACTCAGCCCTTGTTGCAACATTTATGTGCCTCGAAACAAATATGAAGAAAAGCAGGACAAAGAGACTGTAAACGCGATCATGGTTGGGGAAAAACGACTAACGTGGGATGTCGGTGTTGTGAGAAATTAAGTTCCCCTAAAATAATCTGTTCTCCTTTGTCTTGCAATGTGATGTTTAATATGCTTCAGAGTATGCCATGTTGAATTTATAAAAATGTAAAAAAAAAGTATAATAAAAAGTAAAATAAAAAAGGTTGTTTATTTAATTTATTTAAAGCAGCTCTGTAAACATCTTTTTGATCTTTCATGATGCAAATACGTACAATTTCTTAATCCCAGAACATGCTAAGCATCTGGGAGGGATTAGGCCAGAATCAATGTGAAAGTGCTCAACTCTCAAATACAATTAATGAGATTATAACCATTTATAATAGCTTTGTAAAAATTTTAGTTAGTAGGGATCTGGATGTTACTACACCAATTTAAACCTCAAAGATCTTTCATGCTGAGGTAGCTACTCTTGTGTTTGGCGGATGGTTTGCCTAAAGCAGTGTATTTAATGAAAAATTATGAAACATTCTGCATTCTTTGTTTTGGTTTTAAATTCAAAAGGCTAAAAATGGCTTTAGGTTCAGTACGCCAGATCAGTGTACAAAACTTCAGGGCACACTGCTGAGACAAACGACAAGCTGATGAAGGCTAAAACAAGAGGAGTGGAGTTTTTGCTCTTATCATTGCAATTTTTTAATTATTAGTTTGGAGTTTCTACATAAGAAAGCAGGTCCCTGTTTCAGGCAAAAACATTTTTAATTTTGAAACTTTCTTGCCATATACTAGGTAAAAGTCATACAAGCCCATTAAGTTGCAGAATTGCTCAACCATTTGTATACATTTTTTTATTAATGCAAATCCTCACCTTTATCCTCTTATACTGCACTGCAGTTTTACCACATTTTCCATTAGGGAACCATCCAAAATCAGACATTAAACACTGTGTATTTTTTTATTTTACAAAGCGAAAAGAAGGAACAGTTTAGTGATGCACAGAAGACTGCAGCCCAAAACGTTGTGCATCCACACACCAGATCTATAAATCCTAAAAAAAACATAAATATGTAAAGGCTAAAATGTTCGGATACCTAAACACTTTACTACATTTTTTATTATCCAGCTATGTGGATACAGACACTAAAGCTACAAATGTGGCTCTAAACCAAAATCATCAGAAACAAAATGTGCATCATAAACCTGAGGTGAACCTCACTACTTTTATGCTTTTGTTACAAACACACTGTTAGCACCGGCACGCCGTCAGTTAAACCATTATAATTGTAATTCTAGCCAATTTAAATCAGTGTTATTATTTTTCATAATCCTTTTTTATTACCAAGCCATTTTCTTGCAGAAAATCTTTTTCCATGTGCTTTAAGTTACGATGTTTTATTTATAGTAAGTAAAATAAATTGCAAATCATACTGTCTGATTGGCTATGCTCAGACAAGAATATAAAAAGCTTTAAACATCAAGTTGAGATTTTCAGCTTGTTTTTGAATCAACAAAAAAAAAACTGTTTTATAATCACTTTTGTCAGAACTTTGTAAGTCCACCTTTGAAGTGTCCCAGAAAAGAAAAAAACATATGTGCATTTCGGAAATTGAGTACAGATACCTTTCAGCCATGTTATCATACATAGTTGATACCCTTCTCTGACAAAACAATTGCAGTAACTCTCTGTGAAGTTTTATTTTTGTCTCCTCTCCTTTGTTCCAGAGTGAGTGATGTCGTGGATAATCTTTGCCGAGTGTTGCTGATAGGAAAAGTCAGATCTGGGGAAAGATAGTTTGAAAACCTCTCAGTAACCCCGCTGGAATATTCATGAGTGTGGAGGTAATTGCTTTTGCTGTGTAGGCATGTAATATTAACACTGGCTTAATGGGCAGAAATGTAGACAAAGCAAAAACAAAACCCCACTTTAAAACCTTACTAAATAGCTTATGTAAGTGTGATGGATACTTTCCTGCAAGTCCCATGAAGGTGAATTCATTAGAAAATCTAACCATGGTGGGTTTATCATTTCTTTCTTAGTTTTATGTCACAAGTCAGTAAATATTCTTAACCTCAGTTTCTACCATGTGTCTTTTAAATAGTAAAATGCAATTGAAAGCAAAAATGCAACAATTCTAAACACAAAGTTTGAAAATTTGCTTTTGTAATTTTGTTTAATGTGTTTCTGCATTGCAACACAATATGCAATTAAAAAGAAATTAGGTTCACTATGCTATTTATACCCTATTCCCTTGTATACATCTAGAAAGATATTTTTTTAAAGGGCACACAGTAATTTATCACTTTTTCAACTTTTACTTTTATTTGTATTTGGCCTCTTGGTTGACAATATGAAAATTTTAATTCAATTCAATATCCGAAGATGAGAAATATGACAGAAAATGATTTATTTATTTATTGGAGCTAGTGGAAGAGAGAGAGAGAGAGAGAGGTACTAAACGATGTTGCTCATGTTCAGCAAAATGGTTTCAGTTAGGTAACCAATTTTGACCACTTTAACAGTGGCGCAAGCCTGGTCTGATCTTCTTAAATGAACAACTCTGTCAACCCTGTCTTTGTCAGTATAGCAAGTTAACACTCTCAAATTTCTGCGTACACAGTGTTTCCCCTGGCAGCAGAGTACTGAAAAGTCACCAAACCGGGGGTCGTGATAATACACTGTAAGTGTTATCCCTTATTTTGTGCTGACTTGAAACCCTCTGTTTGCAGTGAAGCTGTGAGCCTATCAGCATGCTGACAGCCCCTAAAATTACATTTGTCAAGGTTGTAGGTGTTGTCAAGGTTCTTTGTTATCACCTAAACTCCAAGAGCCAGTTATAGAATATCTGCAAAAACACTTTGTTCATGTGCTAACAACGTCTCTGTGTTTTGGGGTGGAAAGGGGAGATAAAAAAAAATCTAATTAGCTAGTACTAATCCACATCAGGCTGAAACACTGTAGTAATGTCACCTGTTACCAGAGTGATCAAACAAAGAGATGAGCAGCAGTATAAGGCCTACACTCGTTCTCAAGTTAATAAGGGAAATTTGTTTTCCCTAAATGAGCTCAACTAACAAGATGAGCTGACAAGCCAATTCAGGGAGGTACAGACATGACACAAGGATCTTGTTATTAAAATAACTGATTACAACTGGGTTGTTGTTGATGTTTGGAAAAGTTAAAGAAAATTCTCATAAAATCTTTTAACTCCTTTGAGTCAAATTAAAGTAAAAAAATTAACTTGGTACGTTCAGTCTGTTTTGTGCATTGTGTCTCATAACTAACAAAGTAGAAAATAATAAATAAAGACAAGGCTGCTCACCTTGGGTGTAATCCCCCTATGCTTTATGTTTCTTTTTCCCAATCCTGCTTAAAGAGCTGCGACTCCAGAGGACAGAAAGCAATGGATAGATTGTTTCCAGGTCTCTGAGAATTAATGATGATCTTGTTGTTCACAATTAGTTGACAGGAGCATCTTATCTGACCATAATAAAGTAAACAGATCATGCACAATCCAAACCAGGAGTCCATCAGCCGAAATAAGGTCAGCCACGCTTTGGATGATCGGAGCATTCAATTACAGCAGATTTGAGCAAACTTGCCAAATCCTTAGAAGAAGTATTTTAATTACAAAGTGTCTCTACTTTCTTTATTGCGGGATAAACACCTTAATTGGTGGGCTGCTATAGAAAACAATCAAATATTTAATCAGTAGCTGTTATGGCAGAGGTCCCGAACTCCAGTCCCTGAGAGCCATTGCCATGTGACTCCTTGATGTCCTCAGCTCGCATGAATCAAATGGTTGAATTACTTCCTCAGAATGTCATCAGGTTCTGCAGAGGCCTGGTAATGAGCCGATCATTTGATTCATGTGTGTAGTAACAAGGGTGCATCTAAAGGTTGAAGAGCAGTGAATCTTAAGGGCTAGAGCTAGAGATTCATGTGTTAGGGGAGTTTAAGGTGGTGATCATAGGAAGCATTTTCGTGCGTCCAGCCTACTGCATCTTCTAGTAGCAAGTAAGTACATTTTATATATAGCACCTTTCACCGGTCTAAAAAAAACAACAGAATACTTTACAATTGAAACAGGCATAAAAAACTACGAAGATGAAACAGAAAAGCATAAAAGCAGATATAAAACAGAAAACATATCACAGAAAAATCATACAGCCAAAACTAATAAAAAGCCAGTCAGACCTGCTTCTTAAAGGTGTTGTGATTATTAATCTGACAATATTATTTAATATTTAATATTAATATTTTAATATTTTATCAAATAATATTTCGGTCTGTTAAGGGTTGTCCTGTGAATACCAGCCCAGTAAGGCGATGAGCAACACTCTGTGTTTAAAATCACCCTTTAAATAAAGTTTGTCTTAACTTTAAAAACACATAAACACAGAACACAAAGCTAATCACGTGTGCAGATAGCCTGCGAGCACTAAGATAGCAGTTTCACACAAACAAAACCAAACTTCATAAAATGAAAAACGTTTAGATCATTTCATCCTAAAGCCCAAACTTAACCTCTGACCATGTTGAGGAAAAGATGTCCGGGGCGGCGAAGTTTGAAGAAACGTCCACAGTCAACAAGTGGTTAGCTTCGGCTAACCTGACCTCCGGGGCTGTGGCTTAAGATACGGCCCGTTCTGTCGGCCGGACAAGACTGCACGTTACCAGTGATGCGGCGTCGTCCTTCTCTCAGGCAAGGAAAAGCGCTTCACCCGGGTTGTAGAGACCGCGTCTCTGCTAGGGACTTTCCTCGAACCCCGTGTGCGTCTGCAGGGCTCGGAGAGAAAGTCAACAATGCCGGTTCCTTAATTCCCCGTTCGTGAATGAATATCGGATACACAAACAGCAATTCATTCAATACTCAACTTTTGCACATGATCGGTGATCATATGAGACTCTTGGATCCAGTTTGAAGAGTTAAGTCTTTTTGCCAGCAAAAGACTTCAGCACGCTGTGTCTGCTCCTGGTTCGATGGTCAACCGGCTTGGAGAGGTCGGCTTGTGGGAGAGGTGGTGCTTTTATACAGCCAGTGGCATCATGGGAAGTTTGCTGTTACCCCCCTTTTCCCCTTCTGAAGTTGTGCTGAAAGTCTGTTAAATGCAATTTATTTTGAAAACTCCAGAAGAGTTTGTACCGGAGTTTTAATGTTGAAATCCATGGCTTAGGGTCCCAACAAAGGTTTCAACGGAATCAAGACAGTGCAAAGATGGATGCAGCGATTCAACAACCTTGGGGCTACAGCTCTGAAGGATTTATCCACTATTATCTTAAAATGTGTTGATGGAACCATTATTGAATGTGGACATGATGAATAAATAAATTGTGATGAATATGTGAAATGTAGATCATCTAAGAGGTTTGCTGATCGTTGGTGGTTAATTGTTGGTGAGTTTGGGCAGGCAGGTAAGAAATGCTAAGATGGAAAAGTAGAACTAGTTGTGGACATGGTGGGAATTGTTGTGGCAGTCTGAACAAGGAAGTGACTTAAGGATCCAAGAAAGGCTCTGGTTGAATATCCATTGGAACTAAGTTGGAAAATCTGTCAGTGCATAGAAATCTTATTAATTCATTTAAGCTGGCTTCATGAGGTGATTAGAAATTGCCCTAAGAGTGAGGCTTCGGGAGGGTATATTCGCAAGCATTTCTCCTTGAGTGCCTCAATGCTGAAGTCATTAAAGTCTTTGTCAAGGGCCTCCTCTTTGCATCTGCAAAGGGCAAAACAGAAGGTTTTGACTCTATGAAAGTTTGCCTTCTTAGAGTCTCTGGATGGTGCTCTGGATGGTTATCAACTGGGAATTCTGCTGTTGTCCTTTGGGAACTGGCCTTCCCCTGTGGGCAATAAAACCAAATGGAAGAGTGAGATTGGGAGGAAAGGCGTTCCCGATCTGGATCCCAGTGTGCTATGTTGTTGGACTTTTATGGTAGGAATAAGATGTACATATCAAACACCATATTGAATCACAAGATGGTCCAGAAGTGAAGTGTACTCAGTACCAGGACATCTTGGGATAGAGGTCTATGCTATAAATTATTTTGTATCTGTTTCATCAACAGGCCATCCGAATGGCTTGGGGGGTTTGGCTTCGCCCGGCAGCAACAGAGTTGGAGGTTTCACGTTGTTCAAAGGGGCCCCAATCCTGGGCCCAGGATAACAGACCCATGTGTCCCCCCTGACAGCGGGCCTAATAATCAAATCTGTTGCTTTATCTTTGACACTCAGGTGAGGAGAGAGGCAGAGCTGTCAGCTGATTATCACCTAGTAAAGAGTTGGTTACGGTGGAGGCCGCTAGACTGACCTGGAAACCCAGAAGAGTAGTGAGGGGGAACTGGAAATATATGGCAAACAATCTTTAACTCACAACTCCCTGAGATTCATTGGAAACTGGGGACATGGGATCTGCCGTGTTCAGGATTTCGCTTGTATGACTGTGGCCTGAAAGTTATTGGTGTCCTTTCACTGTGGCAAACGGGATTGGTCTGAATGGCTGTCATCCCAAAAGGCTGGGACTCAAAGGATCTTTTACTGGGACATATTAATATTCACAGAATATGCAATAAATTGGGGCAAGTAGAACATTTACTCACTGATTCTAACATTGATATATTGGGCATAACAGTAAATGCTCAATCTTCTCCAATGTCGGTTGTTAACATCTCAGGATATAAGCAATTCAGAAGGGACCAAGAACGTGGTCGAGGTAGAGGACTACTTGTCTAAGTGAAGGCCTGCTTTAAATGTGAGCTTATGAGTGGGCAGTGTCTCTTTACCTTCATATGCCCCCAGTCGGTTGTGCAGATGGCCGCTCACACTGAGCCTGGTTCTGCTGGAGGTTTCTTCCTGTTAAAAGGGAGTTATTCCTCTCCACTGTCGCTACATGCATGCTCAGTATGAGGGATTGCTGCAAAGTCAACGCCAGTGACTGTCCACTGTCTCTACATGCTCATCCAGCAGGAGTGAATGCTGCAAGTCACTGACTGGATGCAATCTGCTGGGTTTCCTTAGATAGAAAAACTTTTTTCCCAATTTGAATAAATAACTAACTCTGACTGCACTGTTCAATGGTTAGGATTAATTTGAATGTATGTACCTGACTTTTGTGAAGTGCCTTGAGACGACGTGTTGTGAATTGGCGCTATATAAATAAACTGAATTGAATTGGACATTAAAATAGAATGCACCTGGCTGAATGTCATTCTTTCCCCAGAAATGTCATTTACCTTCATATGCCTCTAAAGACCTTATGATCAACTTAAGACCATTTTAAACAACTGTAATTATTAATGGGAAGTTTATTATTAGGTGACTTTAGGTGACAAATATTACTATGAGGACAGGAGCAACATTTTTAGGACAAAAAATTAAGTTCTTCACTTTTTCACAAAAACAATACAAAAAACACCAACATGGCTGAACAACGGAAATTAATGAAAGAGAGAGACAGAGCTCTACAAACCTTACTAATAATGGGGTTTACAGTAACCGTCAAATATTCAACTTATTGCGGAACAAAATGGTTAACCAGACATGTAAGTCCAAAGAAGATTTTTTTAATAAAATGATAGATGGGGCAAAAGAAAATGGAAAGCGGATATGGAAGAACATCAACAAACTACTGGGTGAAAATAATAACACAAAAACAAGTGAAATACAGCTCCAGGTGAATGGTAAATTGTGTGATAAAGGGAATGTCATTGTAAGTACTTCTAAGAAGTTTTTATACACTTGATCGAACAATTATGAATTAAGATTTTTAAATGTCCTTACACTCCCATTAATTCCCCTGATCCTGACAGACTAGTGTTCAGCATAAGGAAAATAAACGTCCCTGAAGTCGTTATGATTGTCTCATCACTAAAAATTCTAAAGCCAAGGACATATTTAGTTTAGACAGTAACCTACTGAAGTCTAACAAAGAGGCTCTGACAAGTTCAATTGCACATTTGATAAATCTTTCTATTAAAGAATGTTGTATACCAAATTGTTGGAAAACAGCCAAAGTCACCCCTGTCTTTGCGGCTCTGACATGCTGAAGCTCTGCTGCATCCAAAGCAATTTGGATTTCGCCGGAATCACTCTACTGGGACAGCCTCCTGTTATTTTTGAGAAAATATCAAAACACGTCGAGGCTGTTTTCTTAGATCTGAAGCAAACCTTTGACACCATTAACCATGAACTGTCGCCTGTAAACTTGTCTTATTTTAACTTCTCAAACACTGCTTTCTACTGGATGAAATCATACCTGTTAAACAGAAACCAAGCTGTTATGCTGGGACTCCATTTTGCGGCCAATTTTATACAGATTCTATGTTAATGACATACCAAATGTATGTTTGGATGTAAAAGTACAATTATATGCAGATGCCACTGTATTTTGTGCTCATGCCAAAACAAAGCAAGAATCTTCTGCTATATTATCAGGAGCTATGATACCAGTTTCTGACTGGCTCCAGAATTACTTTTTACATCTCAACACAAAAATAATGGCATGCATGTTTTTCCAACGCCAGCCAGCAGAAGACCAGAAGAGAGATTTGATGTGGTGGAAAAATGTAAATATCTTGTAGTTATTTTGACTCAAATCTGACAGGAAACCATTCCATTTTCATTATTGTAAAATCACTAAGTATAACATTTTAAATCTCGATTCTTACCAAATATACTGTGATGTCTGTCTAATTTTTTTAAGTTTTGAATGGGCTTGCCTAACCACCATTAAATGATTCTATACAGAAAAGGGATAATAGAATAAATACCAGAGATCGAACTAGAGGAGACTACAACATACAGAGGCACAGAACACAGTTTACCCAAAAGGTGGCATCAATAAGAGGCACACATTTATAGGATAAACAACAAGTACATATCAGAGACAGTGATAACTATGTAATTTTTAAAAAGAAATGTAAGCATGGGTTTAAAACAAACCAGTCATAATGTCTTCTATTGCTTACTGCTGAGGGCTTTGTGTCCTGTTTTTAGACAGCTTTCTGTTTTAGTTAGTTTTGTTAGTTTGTTGTGTAAATGTTGTGTCTATCTTGTTCAATACAACTATGTGTTCTCTGTGTCCTGTCTTGTGAATTGTGTAGTCATGTGTTTTATTGTTTCAAATAATGTTTTTTCTCTCTTCCTGCATTTACCGGCTTTAGGACAAAGGATGAACTGTTGTGCTAATTCCGGCGTATTTACACTGTCGTATACTGTGCTAATGTTGATTAATGTGCACTGTCCTAATCAAATAAATAAATAGATCAAATGAAGGAAGCCTCTTATAAAGATAATGCACAGGAAAGCCTGTAAACTGTTTGCTGAAGACAAGCAAGCTAATGACATGAATTACTGGAATCATGCCCTGTGGTCTGATGAGACCAAGATAAACTGATTTGGTTCAGATGATGTCAAGTGTGTGGGGTGACCAGGCGAGGAGTACAGGTATGTATATAAGACAGGTATGTTTTGCCTACAGTCAAGCATGGTGGTGGGAGTGTCATGGTTTGGGGCTGCGTGGTTTAAGTGCTGCCAGCTGTGGGGAGTTACAGTTGATTGAGGGAACCCTGAATGCCAACGTACTGTGACATACTGAAGCAGAGCATAATCCTTTCCCTTCGGAAAATGGTCCTCAGGACAGTATCCCAACATGATAACAACCCCAAACACACCTCTAAGATGACCATTGTCTTGGTAAAGAAACTGAGGATAAACGTGCTTGACTGTCCAGGTGTGTCTCCAGACCAAAACCTTATTGGACGTCTGTGGGTCCTCCTTAAAAAGAAGGTATAGGAGTGCACGGTTTCTATCATCCACCACCTTCATGATGTCTTTAAAACCTTTCCTTTTACTCAATGTTTTCAGCAATCTCTCTTTAAATGTTTTGTCCTGTTTTTATTTTTCTTAGTATTTATTGCACCCATTACTTTTACTTGTGTATTTTATCTGCATTTTAATGTCACTGTTTTTATTCTATTGATTTTGTGTTGATTGTAGCAAACAGGCAGCACTAGAGTAATATCGGCTAGAGAAGGGGGCACATATTGCAAAACCACGCATTCGATAATGAGCAAATAAAACTACTGTGACAACCAAATACTCGTATTAGCTGAAGATTATCTTCAAGGAGACGACATTCAAACATTTTCCTGCTCTGTGTTCAAAGTGCTGCAACAACAACCACCACAGGCAAGCTATTAAAAACACTGATACAGTTTAGCTGCATAAATGCTATCAGGCAAGGGATACAGAAAATTAATTTTCTTCTTATTGCAAAATTATTCAAATGAGAAAACCATCAATAATCCAATTCCCACAGTGAAAATCCCCTGTTACTGGTCTAACGGGAAGAGAGATCTGATAAGAGGGCCTATCCTGCTGACGAAACATAATAAAAGGATTTTTAAGCCTAACCAGTTTTTGTGCCATTGATGCTTGAGGAAATGATTGATGCGGAATAGCAAACGGCAAAAGAAAAATATTTTTTTGTTCTTTAAATTTGAGGTTTTATGTTTCGACATAGTGAAGTATCGTTGAAAGACCAGATGATTTTTAATTGTCATTATTTATTTAACAAGCACAAACCCCACTAAACAGAATTGATGAGACTTTCTCAACAACACTTTCTAAATCTACTTCCGTCCTCTTGGCGTCAACATTCAACATTCGAACTGAGCCCTTTAAAGCCTAACGTGCAGTGCTATGGAAAAACATTTATTACCTTAAACCTTTTCCGATTTTGTTGGACAAACACAAGCCTAAAATGATTTTACGTGCTATACCAACATAAAGTAGTGCAAACTTGTGAAATAGGAGGAATATAGGGCATGTTTTTAATTTTAAAAAAAAGAAATTTGAAAAATGAGGCATGCATTTGTATTCCGCCCCCATGACTAAATACTTAGTACAACCATTCTGTGTAGTTACAGTTGCGAGTCAAAGGTAATATTTGTGCTCTAGCTTTAAACATCTAGACCCTGGTATTTTCCCCTTTTTTTTCCAAATAGCATAAACACAGTTAGATTGAGTGGAGGACACCTGTAAAAGTCAATTTTCAAGTCCTGTATCATATTCTCAATTGAATTTTGGTTAGAAGTTTGACTAGGCTACTCATGTACATATAGTTGGCAGAACAAGTATTTGATACACTGCTGATTTTGCAGATTTTCCCACTTGCAAAGCCTGTAGAATTCTTTCATTTTTATCATTAGTTCTCTTCAAATGTGAGTGGTGGAATCTAAAACAAAAATCCAGAAAATCCACATTGTATGATTTTTAAGTAATAGATTTGCACTTTATTGCATGATATAAGAATTTGATCACCTAACAACCAGTAAGAATCCCGGCTCTCGCAGGCTTGTTAATTCTTCTTTAAGAAGCCCTCCTTTTGTCCACTCATTACCTGTATTAACTGCACCTGTTTGAACTTGTTATCTGTATAAAAGACACCTGTCCACACACTCAATCAAACAAGCTCAAACCTCTCTACAATGGGCAAGTTCAGAGAGCTGTGTAAGGACATCAGGGATAACATAGTAGACCTGCACAAGGCTGGGATGGGCTACAGGAAAATAGCCAAGCAGCTTGGTAAGAAGGCAACAACTGTTGGTGCAACGGGGGGTTTTCACTGAAGTCGCAGCTTCACTTCCGTTCCTCCATCTTGGGTGTCTCCGTATCGCTGCACACTTTTCACAGCATTGCAACATTGCATACTTTTTCGACCATGGATAAGTGTCTAGAGTCATTACAGCCTCCTGATAAGGACATGTACCTCAAGAAAAATTGTGGTCATCAACAAGGTGGATCCATATGTACTACCGGTTAGTTTAGCACAATCCGGACGATTGGCCACACACAACTATTTTGTCATAGCCACAACATAGGCAAAAATCCATATTAAGTTCAATATTGCTTTTTATTGGATAATAGCATAATAGGGATATTACTGGATAATACATTTACAGTATAACACTAAAGGTAAATTGCAGCTTACATCTAGCTGGTCAAGTCGTGAGAGCGCAGCTTACTGAAGTAGGTCACAGCGCTGAGTGCTGGGTGGCAGTGCTGAGTGCTGCCAGAACCATGGTCTTGGCAGACTACTTACCAGAATATTATTACAATAAATTAAGACAAACATTATTTATTTACCTGTCACAAAATGTGCACTACACATTCGGGCGTAAGTGAGGTGCAAGCCGTCCAAATCCGCCCTGGATATCGACCTGGATCATATATTCAGCCACAGTAATCGATGTTGTGTACTCAGTATTTTGTTTTCTCACACTGATTGTCTATCATGGCTGGCAGATGATAGAATAAACACTGGTATTGTTCACCACTCGCAGCACAACCTACAATTAAGCAAGTTTTCCCCATAGTTAAATTGAATGATCTGGAGTTTTGCTTCACTGATCACACTAAAACAATGAAAACAGGCTGCAACTGCCACCCAAGATGGTGATCGCGAAGTGCGGTCATGTAACCACGACGTCATTTGAAAACCCCCCATTATAAGAAAATGGAAAAAGCTCAAGATGACAGTTAATCTCCCTCAGTCAGGGGCTCCATGCAAGATCTCACCTCGTGGGGCATCAATAGCTGCGTTTCCATTGACCATCATATTGCGCAAATTGTAATTACGGAAAAAAATATTACTTAATCGAAATACGCCAATTTCGAAAAAACTTTTCTGGCCGTATCGAAATTGGTGTATTTCGCAAAACTGCAATGGAAACATTTATTCGCATCCCACGAGTCATGTGATCAACAACCAGAAAATGACGAAGAACACGACCAGAAGTAGTAGGAGGATGATGGTGTGGCATGTTTGGATTCACCAGGAGACAGAGTATTTTTTAAATTTTGTTTGCTACAGGGCCATTACCAGCAAAAAGCAAAGAAACGCAAGCATTTACCAAGATCTTGAAGCGGCAATCCGTCGCCGCCATGTTTTTTAATGAGTTATCGCGTGAACAAACTTATTCACGTGTGATTTTATTGTATTTCTTATTTAATAGAAACAGCGCAATTGCGAAATTGTGTTTTTTCAGCATTGGCAGAATACCGAGTTTTTCGCACATTTGTAATTGAAACGCAGCTAATGATCATGAGGAAAATGAGGGATCAGCCCAGAACTACACAGCAGAACCTAGTCAATGACCTAAAGATAGCTGGGACCACAGTCTCAAAGAAGACCATTAATAACACACTACGCTGCCATGGATTAAAATCCTCGTACTACTCGTACTCGTACTCGTCGTCTTCCGCTTATCCGGAACCGGGTCGCGGGGGCAGCAGACTCAGCAGAGACACCCAAACGTCCCTCTCCCCAGACACCTCCTCCAGCTCCTCCGGGGGAAGCCCAAGGCGTTCCCAGGCCAGCTGAGAGACATAGTCCCTCCAGCGTGTCCTGGGCCATCCCCTGGGCCTCCTCCCGGTGGGACGTGCCTGGAACACCTCCTGAGGAAGGCATCCAGGAGGCATCCGGTATAGATGCCCGAGCCACCTCAACTGGCTCCTCTCGATGTGGAGGAGCAGCGGCTCTACTCCGAGCCCCTCCCGGATGGCCGAACTCCTCACCCTATCTAAGGGAGTGCCCGGCCACCCTACGGAGGAAGCTCATTTCAGCCGCTTGTATTCGGGATCTCGTTCTTTCGGTCATGACCCAAAGTTCATGGCCATAGGTGAGGGTAGGAACATAGACCAACCAGTAAATCGAGAGCTTCGCTTTTCGGCTCAGCTCTCTCTTCACCACAACGGACCGGCACAGTGCCCCCATTACTGCGGCAGCCGCACCGATCCGTCTGTCGATCTCCCGCTCCATTCTTCCCTCACTTGTGAACAAGACCCCGAGATACTTGAACTCCTCCACTTGAGGCAGGAACTCTCCTCCAACCTGAAGAGGAAAAGCCACCCTTTTCCGGTCGAGTACCGTGGCCTCTGACTTGGAGGAGCTGATCTTCAACCCAGCCGCTTTACACTCGGCTGCGAACCGCCCCAGCGCATGCTGTAGGTCTTGGCTAGAGGGGGCCAGCAGGACCACGTCATCTGCAAAAAGAAGAGACGAAATCCACTGGTCCCCAAACCAGACCCCCTCCGGGCATTGGCTGCGTCTAGAAATCCTGTCCATAAAAGTTATGAACAGGACCGGTGACAAAGGGCAGCCCTGCTGGAGTCCAACATGCACCAGGAACAGGTCCTACTTAGTGCCGGCAATGCGGACCAAACTCCTGCTCCGCTCATACAGGGACCGGATGGCCCCTAATAAAGGGCCACCGATTCCAGACTCCTGGAGCACCCCCCACAGGGCATCACGAGGGACACAGTCGAATGCTTTCTCCAGGTCCACAAAACACATGTGGACCGGTTGGGCAAACTCCCATGAACCCTCGAGTACCCTGTAGAGGGTATAGAGCTGGTCCAGTGTTCCACGGCTGGGACGAAAACCACACTCCACCTCCTGAAGCCGAGGTTCGACTATCAGCCGGACTCTCCTCTCCAATACCCTGGCGTAGGCATTACCAGGGAGGCTGAGGAGTGTGATCCCCCTGTAGTTGGAACACACCCTGCGGTCACCCTTCTTATGAAGGGGGACCGCCACCCCAGTCCGCCAGTCCAGAGGCACTGTCCCCAACCGCCACGCAATGTTGAAGAGGCGTGTCAACCATGACAGCCCCACAACATCCAGAGATTTGAGGTACTCAGGGCGGATCTCATCCACCCCCGAAGCCTTGCCACCGTGAAGCTTTTTAACCACCTCAGTGACTTCAGCCTGGGTGATGAAAGAGTCCACACCGAGTCCCCAGCCTCTGTTTCCACCAGGGAATGCGTGATGGCAGGATTGAGGAGATCCTCGAAGTACTCCTTCCATTGCCCGATAATGTCCCGAGTCGAGGTCAGCAGCTCCCCACCCCCACTATAAACAGTGTTGGCGAAGCACTGCCACCTCCTGAGGCCCCGGACGGTTTGCCAGAATCGCTTCGAGGCCAACCGGTAGTCCTTCTCCATGGCCTCACCGAACTTCTCCCAGGCCCGAGTTTTTGCCTCTGCCACAGCCCGGGCTGCAGCACGCTTGGCCTCACGGTACCAATCAGCCGCCTCAGGAGTCTGGTCAAAGCTCTCCTGGAGGTGGGAGTTGAATACATCCCTGGCCGAGGGCTCCGCCAGACGTTCCCAGCAGACCCTCACTATGCGCTTTGGCCTGCCAAGTCTGTCCGGCTTTCTCCTCCTCCAGCGGATCCAACTCACCACCAGGTGGTGATCAGTGGACAGCTCAGTCCCTCTCTTCACCCGAGTGTCCAAAACATGTGGCCAAAAGTGTGATGATACGACAACAAAGTCGATCATTGACCTCCTGCCTAGGGTGTCCTGGTGCCAAGTGCACTGATGGAAACCCTTATGTTTGAACATGGTGTTCATTATGGACAATCCGTGACTAGCACAGAAGTCCAATAACAAAGCACCACTCAGATTCAGATCAGGGAGGCCATTCCTCCCGATCGTGCCTCTCCAGGTGTCACTGTCGTTTCCCACGTGGGCGTTGAAGTCCCCCAGCAGAATAATGGAGTCCCCGGGAGGGGTACTATCCAGCACCCCCGACAGGGACACGGAGAAGGCCGGGTACCCCACACTACCGCTCGGCCCGCAGGCCAAAACGACAGTCAGAGACCTATCCCCAACCCGAAGGCGCAGGGATGCGACCCTCTCATCCACTGGGGTAAACCCCAACACGAGACGGCTGAGCTGGGGTCAACAAGCAAACCCACACCAGCCCGCTGCCTCTCCCCGTGGGCCTCTCCAGAGTAGAAGAGAGTCCAGCCCCTCTCGAGGAGATGGGTTCCAGAGCCCACGCTGTGTGTGGAGGTGAGCCCGATTTCTAGTCGATATCTCTCGACCTCCCGCACAAGATCAGGCTCCTTCCCCCCCAGCGAGGTGACGTTCCACGTCCCTAGAGCCAGCCTAAGCATCCGGGGATCGGGCAGCTGAGGTCTCCACCTTCATCCGCCACCCAATCCTCTTTGCATCGGTCCCTCACGGTTCCCCCTGCAGGTGGTGGGCCCACTGGGGGATGGCCTCGCGTCTCTCGTTCGGGCTTGGCCCGGCTGGGACCCGCGAAGAGCAACCCGGCCACCAGGTGCTCTCCGGCGAGTCCCGACCCCAGGCCTGGCTCCAGGGTGGGACCCCGGCTCCACTGTACCGGGCGACGTCACGTGCCTTGATATATTTGTCCTCATGAAGGATTCTTGAACCGCTCTTTGTCTAACCCGTCACCTAGAGCCTGTTTGCCATGGGAGACCCTACCAGGGGAATTTAAGCCCCAGTCAACATAGCCTCTAGGATCATTTGAGCACTCAAACCCCTCCACCACGTTAAGGTGGCGGTTCAAGGAGGGGTCTTTCTTCCATTGTCTTTCTTCCATTGCTAATATTTTATCCAATTAATTTGATAATCTGACTGTTGACCTACCTTCTTAATTGTAATAAACGCAAGAACATTCTTCCTGTGCATTTTGTCGTAGATTTGGGAAATCAATAATGTTGATTTTGTTCCTATTTGTGACTTTTCTCCCCACTTATATTAAACCACAATGATAACTTAGTTTATAGGGAATGCAATCTAAAACAGTGGGTGGAAACAGGTGTTGTGCAGATTTGACATTTTTCTGTTAGTATTCTGTTAGTGAGTTTTTGTTTTTGTTTTTCCTTTGCACTTACAATAAAGAAGAAGGCCCAGCAGAGACTATACTTCCTGAGGCAACTCAAGAAGTACAACCTTCCACAGGAGCTACTGGTCATCTTCTACACTGCAATCATTCAGTCTGTCCTGTCTTCATCCATCTCAGTGTGGTTTGGTTCATCCACAAAACAGGACAGGTCTAGACTGCAACGCATAATCAGGACTGCAGAGAGAATCATCAGGGCTGACCTTCCCTCCATCCAGGACTTATACAGGTCTAGGGTCAGGAAAAGAGCTGCTAAAATCTCTGCAGACCCCACACACCCTGCACATAAACTGTTTAGAGTTCTGCCTTCAGGCCGACGCTACAGAGCGCTGCTCACTAAAACCAGCCGCCACAGAGACAGTTTCTTCCCCCAGGCTGTTTCTCTGTTGAACATTCAATAGAGTACAAAACAACAGCATACAGATGTTGCAAATGCACCCTTTTAATTTATTTACATATGTGTATATTTGTACATTGTAAATATGTATATTCTCTAGTGCAAAAACAAAAACCAAAGAGCAAAGTGTACCGGAGTCAAATTCCTTGTTTGTATGTACAAACTTGGCAATAAAGCTGATTCTGATTCTGATTCTGATTGATACTTCTCAAAATGTGCATTTCCCCTCTACAGTGACTTCATGCTGCTCCTTCCCATTATACAACTTTTTTTGTAAAAAAAAAATGACATAGCTGTTATGATCATCCTACTTGGCTAACAACAGAACTCATATCACGTTGTCAAGGCTGCAGGCTGCTCTGAAAAACTGGATTGCGTATTCTGTTGTTGCAGCTTTTAATTGGTGTGAAATTGGTTTTTCAGTAGAAGCATTAGTATCTGACTTTGCAGGGAGTAACGGAGTTTGATTTGCTGACAGGCAGCGAATGAAAGCTTTGTGCACTTTGACTGGGCCGACACAAACAGTCAGTGGATCGAGGCAGACAGGGCAAAAGTTGCTTGTCCAGTTGTGTGTTTGATGATATGTAAAGAAAATGTGCCAGGCTGGTCATCATGTCAATGTTGTTATAAATACTTTATCACTTTAGCAATTGGGTTCAACAGAGGAGATGCTGCATGGTTCGTCCATATGTCTCTTTGTCACAGAAATCTGGCCTTTCAGCTGTTAGATGACAACAGTCAGGTGTCTACTGCCAGCTGTTTTCTGATAGCAACAATATCAGTAAATGGATTCATGTGGCTTTTATCAGACATGCACTGACCTGTAGCTAAACCCTGTTCATCTTGTTTCAGGTTTATAAGATGTCATCTAGTTTACACTGGATTATGGGTAGCACATGAATGAGATTAGTGAATCATATTGAACAATACCTTGACACAGAAATTTAGACTTTTCTTCCAAGACATCACACACCTTTGTCTTGTAATTTTTAAGGTTTAATAGTGCAAGAGGATTGAAGAAAATATAGATAGTTCCAGATTTTTGACCTGTTCAATGCCCAATGACTGCTGTCTGTCTGGATGGATGTTTTTAACGACAACTGTCTAGTGTATTTGTGCTACCACAAGCTAGCTATCAGTGAGTTGTCTACCAAGCAGAAGACAAATCTGTTATGGGCTTGTAACAGTAGAATAGTGCCAATAAATATTTTAATTACCTTATTGTGTGTATGTGTGTGTTAAAATGAATAGAATGGATATGATGGCTATAGGGACTTGTTTAGGCTGCCAAGATAAGACAATGGTATGGTTAGCTCACTGGGACCTCCATTGACTTATCCCTCCTGAGAGCAGGTTCTCATCTGGTTTCCCCAAAAGTGCATTTTAGTATCTTACTGAGCAACCAGCCCAGTCAAAGGTTTTGAATTAACTTCAGTTACATTTCAAAGGTGGGTTTACCTCATGGTAAAAACATTTGTGGTTTAGCTGAAAGTGGTGTTCTTCTAATGTACCAAAACCATGTCTCCTCTGTGTAGTCTACTCAGTTCTCTTTGTTTAGCATGACACCTCCACAAGTGAAGTTTGTCAGCCTAATGAAGGCAATTGTCAAATGTGGGTGTGTGATTGGAAAATTGTACCTTGTTTTACTGACTTAAATGTTTACCATTTTATACAAGTTAAAATGTTTGGTAACTTTTACTCAACATGTTTAACGTTTACATGGTTATTACTTACTAAAGTAATCAAACTTCTGGATAAGACACAAACTACATAAAAAGGTATCTACACATGTTGGAGCTACAGTGATCATACTTTTAATCCTTTAACTGTTAATGGGTATTTCATGTTTGAGGTCCGAAACCTTTAACACTAATTGGATCACATCAGCACAAGATCTAATCAATCTAAAACATTGGCAGTTAAACCCAAAACTTATGCAAAATGTACAAAGAGCAAAGAGTTATTTTACCATATTGTACTGTAATGACAAGATCTTGTGCCACTGTCATAATGTTGGCTTTACCGACTGAGTGTGGACACATATGGAGACAGAACAGCAGTTTAAAAGTTTATTTGTAAAATGTACAAAACAAGGTAGAATACGGACAGGATCTGCCGGAGTGATCGGGATTGGCACTAAAGAGGAGGAGAGGAGAGAGGTTATTGTTGTTCGTTATGGAGAGTAGTAGAGGATAAGGTTGAGGTAGCTTACTGCTGGTGGCAGGGGCGCAACTGCATATTTTTGAGGTGGATGCGAACATGTCACCGGCGCCCAAACCCCCCCCCCCGACATAAAACCCCCGATATAAGCAAGGAAGAGTATGCAGTCAATAACTCGAGTCAACACACTTCTCCAGTGTGCTTTTTCAGCTGCCATGGTTCTCTGCAGTTCACTATCAATAGTCTTAACTAGGCGTAAGCCAGATGCCATTTCTTTCCACATCAGATAAGAGTTTATCATGAAACGATTGGTTTCATGGTGCTTCAGTGTTTTTGAAAGACATCGCCAGTTATTATACCCCGCCACAAGGCATGTATCAGGAACTTTAGCTTCACCAAAAAGCTTACATGCAAAACAATAGACTCTGTTAGTATTTTTGGAATACAGTAACCAATCTCGTTCAACTTTCTCTCCATTAGACAGTAAACGAAAACAGTATGCTTTGGAAAAACACCTGTTACTCTTCTCTGATCTTGGATATGGGCCATCAGAAACTTTCTGTGGGCCATTTTAAACCATGTACTGCCTAAATGTGTCCCCCGTTTTGTGTGGTAAAGGCCATTCAGATGGATCTTCTGAATAAAGCCTTGCCTCAACGCTCTCTGCAGCTCTGTGCTCCTCTCCCTCTTCTTCATCATCTGGACCCTCTGCTCGCCTCTCCCTTATCTGCACCTCTCTGTTCACATGCTCCTTGTGGTGATTGACTCTCCATGTCTGCCTGCACTAATTTCCAAAAAAGAACACAATGAAAGATGGTCATCAGAAATTCAAACCATAATGGTATATAGGTTTTTTTTGCCTCCCTAATGTAATTATTCCTACCTGATGTCATCACTTTGTCTCTTCTATCACTGACCTCATGTCTGCCTCTTTCACCCCTTGTCTGTGGGCATTCTCCACTAAGTCTATATGGTCAAAAAGCATTTTATATTAGTTGGTAAAATTACAAATCTTAATACAGTTTTTTTAAATAATGTTTAAAATTTTTGCTTGGGATTAAGTAGCTGTTCCTTCACTTCCACCTAATATTAGACCACACCTGTTGCCTTCCCCTGTCTGTCCTGATTCTTCCTCTGTCATCTTCTCTTCTTTCTCTCCATCCTCACAGCTGAATGACATTAATTTTTGTGTTAAGTAGGTTTAAAAATACAGCAGTCAAAACACAGTGAAATGAATCTTTAAATTTAAATGATCTCCTTGTTGGATAACAGTTGCTGACTGGACATTGCATCTGATCTGACTTATTAGATACATCACAGCACCACTGTAGTGATATTGAATAAGACATTTAAACTCAAGTGTCCCCCTGCCAAAAGGTTGGTAACATGGGTCACTTTTGAGTCTAAGGGCTATAGTGACACTGACTAATTTGGTCTGATACACACATAAACTTTTACAACTCATCTTTAATTAAAGAATCAATAATAATAAATATACATATGAGTGCATAAATTGCAGCCTAGAGGGCTAAGCGTTGGACTATAGCTGGGTACTGGCGCCACGACAATTTAGCTTTCCTGTGTTAATATTTCTTGAGTTTTATTTCGGTCATTCTTACACTTAGTGTGTGGATATGTGTGTGTGACAGGCGTATGTATCAGATATTCATAGAAATACTGAACAAATCACGTCCCTTCTCGGTTCAATATGGGACGCAACATTTAACAGCCAAATATGGGATGATTCCGTATTAGGCTAGCTTTAGCTAACCTGAATATTTATAACCCTCTTGTCCTGTTGTCGATACACTCACGGTACTTACCTACTATCTTTCAACCACATTAAAAGGCTTTTTTTCCATCCCGCCAACATCTTTATCCTTCTCCCTTTTCCTTTTTCTGTTTTGCGCCCCGGATAACTTTGTTTTCTGCCGCTCCATCAGGTTGTCAAGTGCACTACGAGTGGTAGTCTAAGATAAAAAATTAAAAAAAATAAAAAACGCAAATGAGAGCGTTAGGGGCGTGTGCCCAAGCCACCTGTGTGGGAAGGGAGAGCGATAGGAGGGGAGGTGAAGGAGCAGAGGGGCGCCTAATCAGTGCCGTTACTCTGTTATTGATCATTTCATGCTGTTAAATATAGAAAATGCCAACTAGAAAAACATTTTTTCTATTGGGGGTTTTGACGCCCCCTCTAGTGCAGCGCCCCTATGCGTTGCATACAGTGCATACCCACTTTTTGCGCCACTGGTTGGTGGTGGCAAGTCTGCCCCACAGAGGCTGTTTGGCAGGAGCAGTAGCATGGAGACTCACAGTGCTGACATTCTCGCTTTGTGTTTCTTAAGCGGCAGTGCTTCAGCTGAGCACGCGGAGTTAGAGGATAGACAGGCAGGTGAGCAGTGGTTTGGTCTTTCCACAAGGTGATCTCAGAGCTGCAGGGCTGGAGGGAGGTAGGAAAGAAAGGGAGACTCACGATCGGAGCGGCAGGGAGTCTTTTCCAGAACTCACCAGGCCGGAGCTTGGAATCCAAGACATTGTCACAGAGTGATCAGATCTGTTAAGCAGGACAAGAAACTCGATTAGAGCAGGCTTAAGAAATGCAGAGAACTACAACCCATGATCAGGTTACCACACTGGCAGAGACAAAGGGCTGACACCTTCCCCCAGGTTCGTGCTCCTTACGAAACCCCAGTGATTGGGCTCAATGAGAAACATCTGTTGCAGCTGCATCTACCAGTCACATTCTGCAGGTGGAGAGAAACACAGCACAAGCACATAAAAACCTCCACACAAACACTGTGGAATAACAGCTACAGGATTTTGTTAATAGCGATATGAGGATATCTTAGAAATGTGTGCACCAAAAAACAGCTAAAGCAACAAAGGTAATTGTATAAAGCTTGACATTGTTTTATATCTCTTGGCTTATCTAAAGTGATGACTTAAATGCGATGCATCATTTAATTATAACAGCCCTCACCTTTGAAAAGGGCAGTTTAGTTGTTTTTAGAGAAAACTAAAGATGTGTCTATTTATCTACTTGTTTTTAACTGTTAATTAAAATTAATAATTAAAATTGGGGAATTTTCTTTGTTGTAATAATGCTTCTTGGTAGTTCATTTTGGAAAGCCTATTTCACTTTAAATGGTGACACATTTGTAAGAAATGTAGGAGAGTTAAGTATGAAAAATTTCCAAAACCTCTATTAATATTTTAAGAATTAATTTTTGTTTTAGTTAACAATTTTAAAGGGTATTGTCTATTTATTTATCTCATTAATACCAAATACCATTGAATACTGAATATTTATATTGCTTACTGTCATGGAGTAACCCATGCCTTCAGATAAGTATCTTGCACACAATATAGACAAACCTATGATTACACAATTCTTTGTATTTTGTTACATCTCGTCGACTTACAGAATTGGTGCTTTGCTTGTGTTGTACTCTACTGTGAATGTAATGTTTCTGATGGCTTTTTAATTATTTCACGATAATATGAAGTATTACCAGGTATGATGTCTTGTTTGTTTTCATCTTTCCATTTAGGTGCCTTTTCAAGGCAGACTGGCAAACCAGAGGAGGTGACCTCCAAAGTCTTCAATAAACAAGCCAATTATGAGATGTTCCATTCGTGGTGCTCTGCATGCATACTTAACCAACCAATGTAATGACATCATGGTTGTATTAATAAATCTGGGTATTGCTAAATTGTGTGGTTTGATTGTTTGTCATTTTGTTATGATAATTGAACTACAGTTAAGGGTGGTATGGCTTGTAAAAGATGCTTCCAGCCTAAAGTCTGGAGTTGAAGCTTCCACAAGAGGGTTGTCCAATTTGAGTCTCAAGAGGCACAAAGCGCTAGATCCCCATAGCCCCCTGGCTAGTGCTGTTTTGTAATTTTGTTATGAATTCAGTTGATTAGTTTTTATTTCTTTTCCTTCAAACAGTTTTAATTTTTGTAAATATCTTTTCTCTACAACCCATACTCTGCATAATGCACTTTCACTTGCTGGGGAGAAATAAAAAATCAAGGACCAGCAGAAGTAAGAGGTCTATGAGTCCTCCTTCCAATGCTTGGCCAAATCCTACACTTTTTTTCTAATCTAAAATCTTTCTGTTTTCTTAGTTCCTCATCCCCCAAACAGGATTTTTGTGTGTGTTTTTGTTTAGTTTGATAACTTAATCTCTTTAAAGCATATTGAGTTACACTTGTCTGTATCAAAACTGGGTGGACACTGTCATTCGCTCTGAATTTGTCCTGCAGTATAATACAAGCTAATTCTGACTATGGGTTATTTCTCTGTTCTATACACCACAAGGAAACTCCTGCTACATGTATGTTAATGCTCCAAAGGTTCAGAGCTTTATTTGGTTAGCCAATTACACGTTACTGGATAGATTTCATGTTGAGGCTGATTGGTGTATACATAGTCCTATGAACCTACGTCTAAGCCATGGATGTTGTTGCATGATTTAACAATGTTTTACACATTCATGATTTTTTTCATCAGTATAATAGCTTTGCTATCTAAAACACTGCTGTCATTTCAATCCAGTGTTGATGGCTCTGAACAAGAAGCCACAGTACAGAACAGACCTGGCAGATACCCATTTAGCAAAGCCTTTTATCTGAATCCAATCAGATATAATTGCCTCCTCCTTCCAGATCAACCACCTATATAGAGAAAAGAACCTTAAAACACCCAATCTGCTGGAAGGATATATATGAATATATTTAAGTTAAATAGCTGCCAGAGATTAAACACTAAGCACACACATACACAAAGAGGTCCACCTCCTCACACCCACTGCCACATAGAATCTTTTATAAACAACATGAGTCAGTCAGTTTGGCTTTTTATTGCCGCTGTAACTCTTCACAACCCCGTCCTTGGACTATGCTCAGCCAATTGTGCCTGCAGGAGGGAGAAAGATGGAAGCAAGTCCCAGTCATCAACAGCTAACCAGAAAATGACTGAGGAAGACTGACCAAGGGCTGTGTTTTTCCCTCGTAATTGGCTCAGTTTTAGATCCTAATACTTTCCACAGATGTTTGCCTGAGCCCTGAGCCATGAAACTGCAAACTGTGGAGGAATCTGCCCTCTGTAGTGCTGCGTTCTTGTTTTCAGCTGCTTTAGGGTCTGTGTCGCTGTTTGTCTTGATTGCATAGCACAGAATATTCTGTGAATCCTGCTTCACTTCAATTGCATGTAAAATAGAAGTTTAAAAAGCTGGCATGTTACAAGCTTTCAAGTGTTGGTGTAATACTGACTTTTTAAGTAGGGTCATTTCTTGTATAAGCTTACAATTGTAAAACATGTTCTTGCAAGATTTTAAAAATACTAAACTACTAATACAAATGTAAACATACTTGTTAGTACAATGAAACTTTTCTCCTGAAAAAGGATTACATTAAAAGCAACTAAAACAAATAAAAATAAAATTGTGAAAAGAAATTATTTGATGTTAAGCGTTTAACCCTAATAATTCCACAAAACCCTTTAAGCTTGTCCTCAGCCATTCAGCCAATTTTAAAATAAACATGTATGTAGTTTTGTAACATTTTCACCACCAACTAAACATGGACCAGGTAAAGGAAAGGAGAGCTGTATGAGGAGCTCAGAAAGAGGACTACAGATATCATATGAAAGGCTAGCTTCCTGTTCATGTGACCACAGTTGCCAATAAGAGTTCGACCTTATTCCTATAACCCACAATGTTTTGAGTGAATTGGGTTCATGTCTTCCGGACTAACATCCGTACATGTAAACAAATGGTCTCTTGCCAGGCAAATACTGTTTAAAACATGTGGAAGTATCATATTTTACACTTTCAATGGGATGATATAATCATAGCTACGTCCTAATATTTTATGGATTTGGAGGATAAGCTAAAGAAATTAATTTCGATCGCCTATCCTAGCATATTTAGCACTTTTTATCAACTCCACGTTTATGGGCGGAGAATGGAGGTATAAAAAAAACAAATCTTTAATGTTCGGCCTTGAGCCATTACTTAGTGTTAAGAAAAAAGAGGCATGTTTTCAGTTATTGGCGACTACAATGAAACTTTTTAGCCACTAAGGAAAAATGTTATGTCTCGCACAAACCCAACACATCCCATCACCCCAAGACCATCATGCTCACAGTAAAACATGGTGGTGGCAGCATCATGCTGTGGGGATGTTTTCAGCATCAGAATTTGGGAAACTGGTCAGAGTCAAGGAAAATATAGTGCTAAATACAACGATATTTAAAACCTGTGTCAGTCTGCCTGTAATTTGAGATTGGAACGGAGGTCCACCTTCCAGCTGGACAATGATCCAAAGCATACAGCTAAAGCAACACTTGAGTGATTTAAGGGGAAACTTTTAAACTTTTCCAACTAAACCTGGAAAATACCAAGGAGAGAGAATACCTGTGAAAATCGCTGTATCTGCTGCACGTATATCAACTGTTTATAATCACTTAACAGAACCTCAAAAAAAAAACTATCCCTTGTTGTGTTCTGTTCTTTGTACATTTGGATGTATATCTGTTAGACTTTTAGTTTTGGTTTGGTAGTTTCTTTGCGTCTTGGTTCAGCTCCATCCATGGTAATCAGTCTCCCTCCCTCAGCTTTCCTGCTCTCCTGCCACAGCTGTTGCATGTTTCTTCTGATTGCTCTGATTGCTGGTTTTCTTGTAATTTTCACCCTGCTTCTTTATTAAAGCTCACTTGTCTTTGTTCATTGCCCGTTACCCTGCTTATGCTGTTCTTGTTGTGCAAGACCATTTTGCATTTCTCTTTTTTTTTAATATTAAAGAACCTTGTTCACTTCAGTCAGTCTCTGCATTTGAGTGCTCCACCAAACTAAAACATGACAATTAGGTGACAGAAAATACCTTATTTTTTTCTTAGATACACAGATCAAAAGCCTATATGTCACTTTGTGTGCTACAGTAACAATTTAAATGATATTGATATAGTTTTGACTGACATTTTTCTATTTCTGCTTCTCATTAGTTTATAAATGATTTGCTGTAAAGCAAAAACAGCAGGTTCTCTCCAGCTAAGGAATCTTTCTTTCACTGTGTGAAGAGCAGCTAGTGATAAGTGGTAAAACCATTATAATCATTTCGATTACCAAAACCATGAAGTTGAGATGGTGTTTAATTGACAGTCTTTGAAAAGCCTATAAACATTGTGCAGAGTCAGAAGAAGTAGCTTTTCGGTGATTTATTTTTTACCTCTACCTCTGTTTTCTAACACGGCCTTGAGCTAAATGTGCTAATTAATTCTTTGTGAACATCACACATTTTATCAGTGTCACAGGAGCCAATCAACAGGACCACATGAACTGAGTTCACTTATCAACAATACTTGCCTATGATTTGGCATTCAGTTGTATTTTAATGACAAGCAATTATATTCCACTCCCTGCATGGGGGTTCACCTTGATAATCTCAGATTCCTTTCAAGTCTGCTTAGTTATATTTGCTTTTCACTCCCTCTTCAGGCGTTTTCCCTAATATTCTTGTGTAACCTTGAAGAATGCATTTCCATCCTATCAGCATATTCCACATCTCCTTATCGCTTCATGATGCAAAGGTATGACCATTACAATTGTGTTTCTTTGTAATTGCTTCAAGGACGCCAACCTGCTCTATTAATGGAGGCTTGATTTCCACTGAAGTCAGTCTCCGAGGGTTTATGTTATTGAATTGTCTGCTTGAATCTGTCTCTTCTAAATGGAAATGCGTTCAGCTTATTCCATTTATCATAAGCCTATAGTCTCCAGCAGTCTACATTCTCTCCCAGTGCTCATGAAGAATTGAACAAATCACTTTACCCACAGTTGAGGGTTTTGTTGGCTGGCACAGGAGAGGATAATGTTTAAATAGAATTATTTAAAACAATTTAAATACATGTGAAATGGGGTTTAAATAAGTAGAATTCCTTCATATGCTAGCCATTAGCTAATCCAAAAATCCACTGTTTTTAGATCTTTGTTCTGCTCTTTTTAGAAAGATACGTCACTTATAATTCAGCTTTCAATCTCACATTTCTTTTGACCCAGTCAGTTAAAAAATCCTCATTTGGGGCATAATTGTATTTTCCCCCTTTTTTTAAAAAAAAAAAAACAAAACAGCTTTTCTCTCTGAAATTAATTTTGGTTTATGACAGTAGACCCTGAGGCTTCGGCGCAAGGAAAATAAGACAAAAAAACTCTCCTAATTCATAAATTGTAGAGCTCTCTTCATTATATTTTTTGTGTTGTATCAAATGTGGAAACTGGAGGTGACTACTCTCTACTCTCAAGAAGCCATAAATGAAAACTCCAGTGCAAAATACTAATTAAACTTCAGATCACTTAAAAAAAACAGTCAATTACATTAAATCAATTATATCAGCCAGTGGTAGCAGACTTTACATGTGAAGTGGACATTATAGTTAAGTGTTATTTATAAAGAATACAGGGCACAGGTGGCATACCAACAGCTTTATTGTACAGACAGATCATCTACAGCTATCTTGCGCACTCTGAAGCATGTATTTATGATAAATGATATTTATCATTTCATCTCAGTAACTGAGAATATCATTGATAACTTTATTTACAGTATTTTATTAATTCAATTCAAAATGTTAAATATATAGATTCATTACATTCAAAGTGGTGTGTTTTAATTGTTTACATCTTTTAATTTTGATGGTTATGGCTAATGATAAGAAATAAAATCAGGTAAGATACTGAAAACAATTATTCAGAAAAAATGAATTTTGCAGAAGACCAATGCCAAATTATTTTTATACAGAAGCTATGTTATGACCTACACAATCAAGGCAAAGACTGCTGACTTGACAGTTGTCCAGCAGGCAGTCACTGCAGACCTTCCACAGGGAGAGTAAACCACGAAGATCTTTGCTAAAGAAGCTGACAACATATCCAAGCACATTAATGTATAGTTGAGGGGAAGGGGCAAGTCTGGCAGAGAATGGTGCAAATGCAATATGAAGAACTGCAACCTTAAGAGAATATTGAAAGAACCATAGATGAGTTTGGGGAAGATCCAAATGGAAAGTCGGAAGTGTCTTGCCTGGGCTACAGATAAAGGGGCTGTTGCTTAGTGTTCCAGAGTCTTCTTTTCAGAAGAAAGTAAGATTAGCATTTCATTTGAAAATCAAGGTCCTAAAGTTTTAAAGAAGAATGAAAAAGCACATAATTTAAGGCACTTCAAGGTGCCTCTCCACTTTGAGGTCCAGTGTGAAGTTTCCACAGTCATTGATGACTTGGGGTGTCATATTTGCTGTTGGTGTTGGTCCTCTAGGTTTAACCAAGTCCAAGCACAGCTATCTAGCAGGAAATCTTAGAGCATTCCATGCTTCCCTCTGCTGACAACCTATATGAAAGTGCTAAATTCAATTACCAGGATTTAGCACCTGCTTACAATGCCAAAAGTATCAATACCACAAATGTAAATGGCCTGTACCTGTGTAGCACTTTATTTAGTCCAAGGACTCCAAAGCACTTTACACTACAATCAGTCATCCACCCATTTATTCACACACTGACAATGGTAGCTACAGATGCCCTGGAGCAGATTGACAGAAATATAATGCCATATAATATATGCCATACAATCGGCAGCACCAAGCCCTCTGACCACCATTAGCAGGCGAGGCGGGTGAAGTGTCTTGTCCAGCTGAGACAGACAGAGCGGGGGTTCAAACCGGCAACCCACCGGTTACAGGACGGTCTCCTTACCCCTGAGTCACAGTCAGCAAACTGGCCTGACCTAAACCCCATAGAGAAGTATGGAGGAAGTACGAGTACGAGTACAATTCTGGGTTTTTATTAACTGTAAGCCATAATCACCAAAATTAACAGAAAAGTCCTTGAAACAGTATAATGACTCTGTGGGTAATTAATCTATATGAGTTTCACTTTTTGAATAGAATCGTTGGAATAAATTGCCTTGATAGTCCAACTCATCGATATGTCTTTGCATATCAAACTGACACCTAAGACAGAAAAAAATGTGACCACATTTTTTATTCTCTGAAGAGCTTGGCTAAAGTCAGGTGTTAAAAATGTCAGCTCTAAGATTTCCACAATGTTGCCAGCAACTGTTGTCACACCTCCCCCTTTGTGCCGAGTGTACTGAAGGTCTCTCCAAACTACTGAAATTTCTCCTCTCCCTCTCTCTCTCTCTCTCTCTCTCTCTCTCTCTCTCTCTGTGTGTGTGTGTGTGTGTGTGTGTGTGTTTGTGGGTATGTTTACTTTGTGTGTTTCAGGGACAGATGGATCTTGTGCTCATCCTACCTGTGCACCTGGAAGCAGTAGGACAATCACCCACCTGTGTGCACTTCGATGATCCCTCTATTTAAAGTTGTCAGATCCTTCTGCCTTTTTTGATGCTTGCTTTGTTTCCTGCTTCAGGAATTTATGTATTTATGAAGATAAAAGACACCTGTGGAAGAAGCCAGGTAATTCCTTCCATTCACCAAGATTCAAAGAAGATGTAAAACATTTAGGTCCAGATCTGGTTCAGTCTTTGACTCATGTCCTGATGATGACACACCCAAGGAAGTCAGATGTGCTAAAGATGACTTCCTCACAGAACTCGTCACATACTTTCAATGTTCATTTTATAAAAGCTGATTTTAATCAAAAAGGTTATGTCCTTAGTGTTTGACTTGGGTAAAACATTTTGGGTATCTTTCCACAAGCCTTTTGAAAAATATGCAAAACATTACTGAAATCTACAGTCAGACTATGTTTTTCTCATTTGTCAAATTAAAAGTACCTTTTGACAATAACAGCTTTTAAAGAGGGTATCACACCGATTTTTTAATAAACCCACATTTTTGTATTTTAAATGTTTTTTTTTTATTGGTGTGATGTAATAAAAACATCAGTCTCTGTGTAATTAATCGATACAATGTGTTCATTCAGTGAACTGAGTTACTAAAATAAATGTACTTGTCAATAATATTCTAATTTATTGAAGATGACTGTATGAACCAAGAGAAAAAATTTGTATGAGGATCATTGCTTTGTATTAGATTTCGCCCGGCTGGTAATTGCTGACAGGTTAGAACAGTAAGATTAAGCCAGCCACTGTATAAAACAATTCCCAGAAGCCCAATGAGGAAAATTATTTTTTTAGGTTTTTAAGGTCATTTATCATAGATCAAAGTTTTGAAAAAGAAAAGTTGCTCTTTTGAGTTATCTTGTAGTGGTCCAAGATGAGCTTTGTAAATCTTAAGATGATAAAAGTGAATAAAAGTACCAAAGAAAAAGGAAGGTTGACATCCTTGTTTTAATATCCTGGCAACAGAACTGACAAAAGACACCCAGTCCTCAGAGAAAAACGTGAGTGTGCTGACTCTATAATATATATAACGTGTGAATATCCCTATTGTGAAGACACTCTCATGCATGTTGGGGTCTTATCAGGGAAGAGGAAAAATGGGGAATTTTCGAGTATATCATTCATTTTATAGCTTATCAGTATCACTTAGGTCCAGGTTATGCGGAGGTGAAAGTTTCCCTGCTGAATTGTAGCTCAGGATTTTTAACAGTACCTGTGTCATTCTGTATTTCACAATCCATTTCACACTGAGACCATTACGGCTCTAAGATCCAAGAACGACTCTTGCACACCTTCACAGGATGGAGTGGACACGTTGACATAATGAAGAAGAAGGCTGCCATTCATTTATGAGTTTTTGCAACTTGCCATATAGCCAAGACTTGGTCAGTTTCATTGGGTCACTGGAAACAATCACCTCACTAATTTATTCACAGTCAGATTTATGTTTAAAGTTTCATATTTCATATATCAAAAAAGCATATAATCAGACCTCCTAAAAATAATTTTAAATATCTGATCAAAGGAACTGCTGAATGTTGAATATCTAATGAGTCATTTACAAAGCCTTTTTGCAGCTATAAAGTAGGTAGATGGGATCACTCATAGTTGTGAGTGATGTGACATGTCTTCTCAGTTCAGTTTTTAATGAGTCACTGGGTGTGTCTCTTAGCCAAAGTACGCAACCAATAAAGAGGGAGAGTGTGGTACATTTCAACCACACCTTAGTTCTGTGGAAAAACATTTTTGTTAAAAAACTGATTGAGTCCTCCATGTTAGAACACTGACAAATTTCAGTTCTAGGTTTTTATGTACCCACTTGTGATTAAAATGCGTTGGTCTTATCCTTTTCACACTGTGTGGGTGGGTGGGAATTAAATAAGGGGAATAAATAATATTGCTGCCAGCCCACTGCTGAAAAAGTCTGTCTCATTTCCACAAATCAAAGCCATGATTTCACAAGCGAGGCTCCAGCAGATGTAAAAAAGTCATTTCTTATGATTTCTCTTGCTGAAGTAAAAAGTGACCAATTGTGTATTTACATGGTTTGCATATTAAAATGACTCCCTTGTCTGTCTATGTCAAAGGATTATTCACCATCCTTTCTTTTTCAGGTAGATTTTACTTTGGTATTGTTCAAAAAGATTAGTTTGAAACCTGAGAAATGGCATTTATCGTATTCCTTGTTAACTGTGGCAAAATGAAACAGAAAGCTATCAAGAATGATAAATTTCAGCCCACAGCCAGACTACTATAATGGAATTTGCTTATCAAAGTGGGAGAGAAATTAACTCACAATAAGAGAAAATCCGGACTTTGTCTTTATAACTTTTATTCAAAGGCATTTCTGCGTTTGAAGATCCTGTCACTGACAAGTCAGTGAAACAGAGCCCAGAGCACAGTTTACAGACAGTATTTAAACAGTATGTGGGTGTTAACCTCAACTTAAAAGAGTTTGGAGACATGGTCCTCTAGAACCCACCTCGGGTCAGAGGTAACAATATTATTTATGAGGACAGCCATCTGCTCTTCCTCAGACACAACCCTCCAGGATGTGTTTTAACCATTAAACTTTTGGTAATGGTTTTACAGACCAACTCCTCTATAAGTGCTAAACACAGAGGTCAGAGGAGAGAGGTAAATGAAAGTTTACAGCACTTTGGAATACTTTGGAGCAATAAATAAAAGAATTTCCATAACACTACGCACCCAGGCTCAATCTGTGACATGCTCAGTGTGCGTCCTGCTGCTGCATCACTGACAGGAGATGGACTGTGATGATTTATTGAACTTTGTTTGTGTGCATGTTGTTCTCAGAACTCAAAACTTTAGTTTAAAGACAACTGACGCCATCAAGGAAATGAACACAACAGATTTTTATTTTGGTATGGTGCTCTTATATTGCTTCATTTCTATTTATCGTTTCATCACCCTTGTAGCAAAACTAAAAGACCGCTTTTTTGTTGTTTTTCTGGACAAAGGAATAAGCAATGAATGTTCAATATAAATACAGACATTTGACAAAATTCATCAAGGACATGGTATTTAAGTACTATAATAAATTGTTTGCTCCAAAAAAGATTTGCATTATGTTCTATGGCCCCTGCAAGAAAAATGCATGTCTTTTAATGATAAAATAATATATAATTGAAGTAAATTATAGTACCATATATGTTCTCAAAGGAAACCAATCGACACCACCATTCACAAAACATTAACATGCACTCTTCTATACTGTACAAATTAAAAACTACTTGTGTTTCTCTGTAAAACTGATTACCACTGGAAACTCTAACTGGAATTAATAACATTTGTAAATGAATTATGTTTTTTCTGCGATTCAAAAGAAGATTTTTAGGTCCCAGAATAAAAGCCAGAGCACCTGGACTGAGAGATTAAAGGTGTCAGCATACTTCTTGGTGTTTGCACTTACCACTTGGACTTCATCAACATGTATAAACCAGTTTCCATGTTAGTTTTTGGGTGCATTGAACCACAGCGCTTCACTCAAAGCTATGTAATTTGCACTACAGCCTCATAGAGGCCAATGATGTGCTGGATTGTATACTGTCTACGCAGAAAAGACGAACTGAAAAGAAAGAATGACATTTTTTGTCCATGACGTCTGAAAGCGATAAACTATCAATATGGAGAAATCCTGCACTGTATTTCTCAAAAACAAGCTTAATATTGGTTTTCTTCTTTTGCTTATGATATGCTGTGTGTTTTTTTGGACAATCCTTTGAATAGTAGTTTAATTTTCACTGTTAGTGAGCACAGTCAGTGCAATCAGAAACATTTGGGCTGCATGCGGGTGTCCAACCTGAGTCCTGGCTGACCCAAATGCTCAGGTAATATGACAAAAGCCTGGCCACATAGTATGTAGGGCAGAATGGGAGATCCTACCTTATAATGGGGCAAAGTCCCTTTTTTTTACTTGATCAAAAACAACATACATACCATCTAGATTTTCCCAAAAGAACATAGTCATTGAATAAATTAGAATTTTACTGAAAAATTCAGTTATTTTAGTTCACACACTGATGTTTTGAAGACTTCATTTCAGTTAATTATGATGATTTTCTGTTTACAGCAAAGCAAGACATTTAAGATTAGAATACAACATTAGAAAAAAAATCTATACAGAAACGGAGACTTAATAAAAAGTCTGTTTAATACCTGCTTAAAGGCTGTTATTGTCAAAAGGTGCTTAATCTGACAAACGAGCCTCATTGGAACACGTACTAATTGTTGAATTTGCCTGTATATACATAGACAGATACGTAAGGTTTGTGGCATAACATTTAATGTTTCCAATGCTTAGATGTGGTATTGATTTGGACTAAATGTCAGGGTTTGGACTTTGTTTGTGTTTAGTCACTTGTGTTTATATTTAGTATTTTGGTAGTCGTGGTGTTTTGGTTACTCCCTCTCTTTCCTGATTGTTTGTTTCCCCCTAGTGTTATCACCCTCCTTGTTCATTATTCCTTTGGTTATGGTTGCTTTCTTAGTTTTGACTTAGTATGGTTTCTCTTTGTCATTTTTGCTATTATTATTATTTTATTTTTTATTATTATTTTTATTTTATTTTTTATTATTATTCTTGCTCTGTTTTATTTCTCTAGCCTCTCTGATTAGGTTGTGTTTACTTATTTTTTATTTTTGTTTGTTTACATCCTAGTCCTCATGTTCTCTGCTTCCCTTCCTGTCAGTTCTGTCTGTGTGGTGTTAGGTTTGCTGTATGGGTTCCTTGTTCGTTTTCAGCTTATGGTGTTATGTTCCCTATAGTTTCTCGGTTCATGTTTATTCGTTACACTCATGCTTCAGTTGGTTATTTGTCTATAGTTTAATTTCGGTATTGTTTATTAGCCCCTTCGTCATGTCTTAATCTATGTATTGTTTTCACCTGTTCCCTCTGCCTTCCTGCCTCCTCGTTACACCTGTTCTTAGTTCCTTGATTACCTGCCTTTGTTCTCGTTCTGTATACTAGTTGGTTTTGTTTCATTGTCCTTTGCTGGTTCCTCTCGTCTCTTACCCTCGTCCATGCTACGTGAGTCTTTGGATTTCTGATTCTGGTTTTCACCTGCATTGTTTTTGTTACTTTGAATAAAGCTGAAGACTTCTTACAATGCTGCTGCCAAGCTCTTGCCTGCGCTTCGGTCCACCCCAAAACCTCACCTTGACACTAAATCAAGTGAAAATTGTCATATTAAAGGCAGCTGCTATCAACAGATTTCTTTGTAACCGATTAAAGAACTAATCACGGTTATTAAAAGTTTGTTATGATATGCGGCACAGCTGGTGGCGCAGTTGTAGAGCACGTGACCTGTATACAGAGGCCTTAGTCCTCTATGCTGCCATCCCAGGTTCAAGACCTGCTTGCAGAGATCCATGCTGCATGTATTCCACCTCTCTCCACTCCACTTCCTGTCTACCAACTTTGAAGAAAATTACAAAAATATAAATAAATAAGAGGGCTGCACGGTGGCACAGTTGGTAGCACTGTTGCCTTGCAGCAAGAAGGTCCTTGGTTCGATTCCCAGCCAGGGGTCTTTCTGCATGGAGTTTGCATGTTCTCCCTGTGCATGCGTGGGTTCTCACCGGGTACTCCGGCTTCCTCCCACAGTCCAAAGACATGCCTGTTAGGTTAATTGGTCTCTCTAAATTGCCCTTAGGTGTATGAATGAGCGTGTGCATGGTTGCTTGTGTGTTGCCCTGCGATGGACTAACGACCTGTCCAGTGTGTACCCCGCCTCTTGCCCATAGACTGCTGGAGATAGGCACCAGCTCCCCCGCGACCCAGTATGGAATAAGCGGTAGAAAATGACTGACTGACTGACTAAATAAATAAAGGGCTCTAGTGCTGCAAAATAAATATTAAAAATAATGTTTGTCATGATCCTGGGGTGTTTTGTTTTTTGTTTGTGTTTTGAATAGTTCCTTGTTTATTTGTGTTCGAAAGGTCTTGTCATACTCTTATTATTTATTTATTTCTCTGGGTTCATTATTGTTAGAAAGATGTTGTGATATTGGTTAATTCCCTTTAGTATTAGTTTTGTATCTATTTCTTGTGTATATTAATCCATTCAGTGTTAGTATATTTTCGCCCTCTTGGTTTGTAGTTTCCTTTGTGTCTAGTTCAACTCCCTCTGTGTTAATTATTCACCTTTCCTCAGTTTCCTTGTTTTGCTCTCCCCCATAACCAGTTTAAATCCCCATGATTAGCTCACTTGCATCCAATGTCATTCCCCACCCTCTTTTCTGTATAAGCTACAAATAACCTTTCTGGTTGTCAGCCTTTAATATGGTTCCTCCTGTTAATCTGTCTGTGCTTCATATCTTGTTCACTTTGTTCAAGATCTGTGTGTCTTTTGTTTATTGTTAAACCCTTACCATGCACATGTTCCTGCCTGCATTTTGGTACCACTCGCAACCAACAAAAATGAAAATTTGCATGAAGTTATTTTTTCTGATAGTCATACATACCCTGTTGTTACATATTCACAAAACAAAACCAGAAAAGAATAGATGTTGGGTTAGATTCAAAAAGATATTTTTGCAGAACACGTGCCTTGTTTGTTTCACTGAGGTTGTGATTACACAGCTGTTTTCACGATCTTTGTTTTTCTTTGTTAGCAAACTGAAGATAACAACTTGACCTCGAGTGGTCATTCTGGTTGTAAACTGATTGTAAACATATTCATCATATCAGCCATTTTAAGTTTTTTGGCCTGCTGGCATTCTGTGAATCAATAAAATGTTAAATTTCCGAGGTGAAAGTGACATACTAGGTGATCCCTTTGTCTTACATTTATCCACAACACAAACCAAAAGGAGTTTATCCTTTTGATTTGTGTTATAGGCAGCTTTTTCCACGTTAGAAACTAACAACATTGGACACAGATTGTGTAGGCTTTTGGTTCTTTTTCTGAGTTTCTAAAGAAATAGCCAATTTTTTTATTTTTTCTGTTTGTACAACTGATTGTGCTACAGCTCTCCTCCAATTTAGTTATGTTGTCAAGCTACTTATACAGTCCAGTAATTGATAGGTGTGTGGAGCTTTAATATCAACATGAATATTGTTTGTATGATCAGTGCACAAGTGAGGGAGACAACCTCCATCACCCTGAGCTCTTAACAAGGTCAGGCACTCCTGTGTGAAAACACGCTCTCATCAAGGAGTGGCCATTCCACAATAAACATGTTTAACAACAGGGGAACCAACAATCACTTATTAAACTATGACTCCAGTTCAGATTTATCTGCACTGCACGGTAATTAATGACAAGGACAATTTCAACATGCTGGTTCACTGAACATCATCTCACTATTAATCGAAAGCAGAATGAGAAAGGGGATGGAAGGCAGGATATGTTATTAGCTGAGGAGACTCGTTCCTTGTATTTGACTGAATATTTGGATCAGAGAGTAGAAACACTTTAATATTAATAGGACAATCAAAGAAATGAATATATATATTTGCTTATTTGGTCTGAAGGCATTTATGATGAGTTTGAATATTAGAAGCAGACAGAAAAAAATGTCTTACTTTAGTGATGATTATTTATAACCTGAGTGAATACAAAAAAAAAATCCAAATTAACGTGGCTCTGTGTGAAAAGTAATCCCCCCCTAAATACACTGCTCAAAAAAAATAAAGGGAACACTCAAATAACACATCCTAGATCTGAATGAATGAAATATTCTCATTGAATACTTTGTTCTGTACAAAGTTGAATGTGCTGACAACAAAATCACGCAAAAAATCATCAATGGAAAAACAAATGTATTAACCAATGGAGGGCCTGGATTTGGGTTCACACACAAATTAAAGGGAAAAACACACTACAGGCCCCGATCCAACTTTGAATGTAATGTCCTTAAAAAAAAGTCAAAATAGGCTCAGTATTTTTGTGTGGCCTCCACGTGCCTGTATACCTCCCTACAACCCCCTGGGCATGCTCCTGATGAGACGGCGGATGGTCTCCTGAGAGATCTCCTCCCCGACCTGGACTCAAAGCATCCACCACTCCTGGGCAGTCTGTGGGTGCAACGTGACTTGGTGGATGGAGCAAGACATGATGTCCAGATGTGCTCAATCGGATTCAGGTCTGGGGAACGGGCGGGCCAGTCCATAGCTTCAATGTCTTCATCTTGCGGGAACTGTTGACACACTCCAGCCACATGAGAGTCGTTTCTAACCGTTTGTGCAGACACATGCACATTTGTGGGCTGCTGGAGGTCATTTTGCAGGGCTCTGGCAGTGCTCCTCCTGTTCCTCCTTGCACAAAGGCGGAGGTAGCGGTCCTGTTGCTGGGTTGTTGCCCTCCTACGGCCTCCTCCACGTCTCCTGGTGTACTGGCCTGTCTCCTGGTAGCGCCTCCAGGCTCTGGACACTACGCTGACAGACACAGCAAACCTTCTTGCCACAGCTCGCATTGATGTGCCATCCTGGATGAGCTGCACTACCTGAGCCACTTGTGTGGGTTGTAGAGTCCGTCTCATGCTACCACGAGTGTGAAAGCACCAC